>JZKD02S2119593.1:408826-425970 GCA_000966675.3 Picea glauca
TTAAGTGACCTAAAAGAAGAAATCATTATTTAAATGATAAAGTAAGGTGACAAAGTCAAGGTGGATTATTTAAATAATCAAGAGAAGTGACAAAATCAAAAAATGATAAAGTAAGCTGACAAAATCAAGAAGGAATATTTAAATGATAAAGTATTGAAGAACTTTGTATTTATGGAAAGTGGTTAACCCTAAAATAAGAAAAATAGGTTAAGTGACCTAGAAATGGGTTAAGTGACCTAAAAATGGGTTAAGTGACCTAGAGGATGAAAGCATAAATAAGATAGAAATGGTCTCTTGTAGATTATCCTTATTGTGGATCAATGGAGAGCTTCTTGTGAGAATATATTTTGGAGTATTGATGGAGAGCTTCTTGTGAGAGTTTCTTGAGCATTTTTGGTGTGGAAAACTTGAGAATATTGAATATATATAGGCGACTAAGGTAACCAGGGATATATAAGCCGAATTTCAGAAGGAAGGTGAAGAAACAAGGGCCATAATTGAAGGGAGGATAAATTCTTTTGATGATGCTTTCTAAGGTATGTTATTTACAGGTTATCTCACCATTTTCGCTATACTTTTTTTTCTATAACGATTCAGACCGTGAAATTTCTATTCCATTGATAAAACATACACAAGTATCTGTGGTAAAAAATTAATCTTGTGGGTCATTGTATTTTTGGAGTTACACTCCGTGGAAAATAGGGTTTTTGGCTAGTCCTGAAACTAGTCAAAAACAGGTGTTTTGAGTAAAAACGTCATAAATTCTTCATAACAGATCCAAATTCCATGAGACCAAATGTGTTGGTTAGGGTACCAAGTTTAGTATGTTTTGTAATAGTTTCATATCAATTCAATGAACATTTGTTTTGGTCCACGCTCTACAATGTCGCTTTGTAGAATAATCCAGAATACAACAATTTATGCCATTTTTGATACAACACCTTTTATGAGAGGTTCCAAGTAGTTCCACTTGGAGAAATTGCATTAAACATAATAAATAACATTGTGTATAAGTTTTAGATCTTTATTCATTACAGGTACAATGTTATGATTATTTCAAGTTGGGGTTGTTGACTAATCCAAAACTAGTCATGGTTGAGACAAGCAGTTGATGAGTTGGCACATACATGAGGTGTATAGTTGATGATGTTGGTACATATTGATGAGTCATTGTTGATGAGTATTTGACACATGATTGGTATATACTTGGTACATGGTTGGATGCACTTATTTATGGTACATGTTGATTACAGGTTGGTGCATGGTTGATGCACTTGTTTATGTTGACAGATTGATATCTGTTGAGGATTGTTTCCGCATCTCAGTTGGTGCTGAGAATGTAAGTTGATTCTTGTATATGGATCTGGTTCTCTTATAGAGTTTTATTATATTCAATTATTGCTGAAAAACCCTCGGATTGAAGTCCATAATAAAAAGAAAAATTGTACGTACATCTTGTGTTCTTTGTGTTCCTTGTGAAGATGATTTGTTGATGATATGTTGCTGATATATGTTTTTGATATGTATTCACATCTAACTAATTATAAATGACAACAATGAGTAATGATCAAATGTTAAATGTTAACTAAGGAGTTTTTGTGTAAGAGGCAAGTTTTGGGAAAAAGATCCCCACACTCATTCACCCCCCCCTCTAAGTGTGGTAGGTGTGTCCAAAACATATTACAATTGGCCTAATATGAAAGGAGAAATTGTTGAATATTTAGCTAAGTGCATATAATTTCAACAAGTTTAAATTGAACATCGGTATCTAATCCAATTATTACAACCCCTACCTGTTATTGAATGGAAATCGAAAATTATATGGAATTTATAATAGGTTTACCTAAAAGTAATAAAAATAATGATTCAATAATGGTTGTTGTTGATAAATTGAGTAAAGAATCACACTTTATACTAGTTAAATCCACCTTTAAATCCATTAACATAGATGATATATTTATGAAGTAAATATTTTGACTACATGGAATTCTTAAAACTGTAATCTCAGACAAAGATATGAAATTTATAGGGAACTTTTGGAAATCCATGTTTAAAGGCTTATAATAAAAAATAAACTTCATCACTACTTGCCATCCTCATATGGATGGGCAAACTGAAAGAACTATTGAAATAGTAAAGATATGCTTAGAATGTATGTTATAAATAGACCGAACAAATGGGAAGAATATCTATATTTGGTATAATTTGCATATAATAATCATTTCTAAGATCTAAGTAAACATAGTCCTTTTGAAATTCTTTATGGAAGAAAATATAACACCCGTGTCTCATGGAGTAATCATTTCAATAGATTAATGATAAGACCTAAAATTTTAAAGTAAATGGAACTAATAGTGATATAGGTACAACAAAATTTGAAAGTAGATCAGGACAAGTAGAATATCTATGCAGACTCCAAAAGAACCCCAAGGGAGTTCAATATTGGAGAACATGTGTATATAAGATTAAGGCCAAAAAGGATTTCTTTAAGACTGGGAAGGTATACTAAATTAACTCCTAGATATTGTGGTCCCTTCGAAGTTCTCACAGGAATAGGACCTGTAGCCTATCATCTTGCACTTCCATCCACGGTAATGGTACATGATGTATTCCATTCTTCACTATTAAAAAATATATACATGATCCTACTAATGTTGTCAATTGGAATATAATAAAGGTGAAACCCAAGGGAGAGTTCTGAGTATATCTAGATCATATTATCGACATGAGGGATCTTACACTCTGGAATCGAGCCATCAGATAGGTAAAGGTGCAAAGGAGGCACCATAGTGTCGAAGAAGCTACATGGGAAATTGAGGATCATATGCAGAAATTCTATCCATTTATTTTCCAGAATGATCCAGATCAAGATTAGATAACATCGAGGACAGTGTTAAGTTCTAAGGGGGGGTGGATGTGATACCTAGAAGTTTAAAAATTTAAAACTTATTATTTTTTTTATTTGTTTATCAACATATTATGGATCCTTGTGATCTAACTCAATTTTTTTTTTTTTTTTTTAATTAATAAAAGAGGAAGCACACGTTAAGTGGGAATGTCGAAAGAGAGAATATGTTGATCCAAACAAGAACTACCATGTGAGAGAATAAGGGGGAAAAATGGTCAAGATTTGTTTAGTTAACTCAACTAAAGTGAGACAAAATATCAACATTTAAGGAACATGTGTAAAAATAAAATTGACAAGTGGTAAATGAGAAGGAGCCCTGTACATGTGTCAAATACCTAGGAAAATATTATTAAAAAAATGGAGGAACAAAGAGAATGGGATGCCATTTTGAAGTAGATGTGAAATATGAGAAACATTTACATGACAGAGAAATCCTCACATGAACCTTGTAGCCCTACAAACTACAACAAGTCACTTGGCAGGTTCTTAGAATTGCATTTGGATCAGAAATAATAGAGTGGGCATATGTGGCATCTCTGATCCAAGGTTGGGAGAAACAACCCACTTGATGTGTGATTTCCCTAAATGAATTCTCATTGAAAGGTTTTTCTTCCATTATACTCCAGTTAAATTGTTGTTCAGTTTGTAAGTATGGATAATCTATTGTTGACTGCAATCTAACTAGAGTTTAGAGGTTCTTCCTTGTTAATTATGTTATGAGACTGTCATAATAAGTATCATGAAGAAAAGAATCCAATATATGCTTGTTGGTGCCAGAATCAATGGTGGTGTAGCTAGCTACGATGATGTGCTCCTGGGGTATACAGATCGACTACAGACTCGGTCGAGATCGATAGATAGAGATAGAGATACCTACCCATGGGGATTAGCCAAATTTATATTATCTGGCGAGGTGGCCCACAAGCGATCGAGTACTTCATTCAAGCAGCCAAGCGCACTACTAAGGGAGTATATAGATACCTATAGTAAAAAGTAGGAAGCATGAATATATAATTACTTTTGTATTAGTATTGATAAATACTTATTATAAGTTTAAAACGATAACACTATTAATGTAGAAGAAATATAGAATATACATATCATTGAATAAACAACAAGAGAGTAAAAGTTGAATACAAAACCTTAAATTTTGTAAGGAAATCATCCTTCTAGGTTCTTTATTAAATTTCAAAAACATTATGAGAAGGAAAATAAGTAAGATCATGCAAGCATGACAAGTAAGGATCATAACCATTCCTGATAACAAATTGAAGAACCAAGGTATTTCATTAGGAAATTACAAATATAGTCATAACCGAGTCGACTCTATTAACTCAATGAGGGTGAGAGCCCTTTGATAAATAATAAATCATATACACTGGTAAACAACCATTCATAGTTTAATTTTCAACAAAGTAAGACAACCTTCTTACCTAGTCAACTTACATAGGACTTTTGTAAGTAGAATACAAAACATAGAAACATAATACATTTCTTCTTTGTTTAACAAACCAAGAATGTCGTCGACATAAAACTATGATAGGTAACCATCCAAATACATCAAGAATGCTTAGAAATGGGTATCAAATACCTTGTCCATATCTAGGCCCTAGTATAGAAACCAAAATACATCTCGAAAGATGAATTCCCTAGAGTAGAAGGCATAGCCCAAACCTGTCAACAATGGATAGAAACAGGGTAATTAGTATGGCACCTCGGTAAGTTGAATTACCACAATTTGTAAGATGTTTGAAGTAAAATAACACTTAAAGGACTTCCAGACCAAGTAATAACTAGATGAAATCTAATAAAATTACTGAATACAAATGTATGTCACATAACCATTACATAAAGGAAATGATAACATTTCAAAAAAAAAGAATGATGGTAGGGTTAAGATTTGAATTTTACCTAGAGTAGCTTGAAACCCCACATGGAAAATCATGTTAAAGAACAATTCGACCCACCAGAACCAATATCCTTTCTTGATGGGTACCCTTGTTCACAACAAGGTCCCATCATTAGCTCAAAGTATCCAAAAAGTCTATATTACCAAAATAAGATATACATTAGAAACATACAACTAGAATGATCGGATGCATAATGGGTTGTGACCATTACCAGAGAACTCTGTAAGGATTCAAACCAAAAATTAGGGTAAGATTATGAACATAGACAATGACCATAAATAAGTTTATAAATATAATAGAGGAACCAAGTGAAATGTGTGTAGGACTTAATAAACCTTCAACCAAGTAAAATGAATAAACACCATTGACAAACTATAGAAATGGGAACTCTGTAACATTAAACATGACATCAATAAACAAGAAAAGGGACCAAACAAATATAACTTGGTTACACCCAGACTCCCAATGTTGAGTAAATCCAAAACAAAACCCATACAAAGACAGAGTGTGCACAAAGTTTGGCACCGATAATAAAAATTAATCCCAAAGCACACAATGGAGGAAGTTGAAAGACAAAGAAATGAAACCCTAGATTCTTTCTAACTTGAACGAAAAGGAACCCTCATATTCCACTGAAATATTACCAAAACAATGAATCGAATGAACATAATCTATGCGGGGTGGTCGAGACTTTACTTCCCTAGCTCTCGTTCCAATAAGGTCACACCTGACACACGTGAGGGTTGCCATGAGATGCTACAAACATATGGTTTAATTAAGAAATAGGCTACGTCAAGCTTGGTATTAACAACTAACTTACTCATGTATCAAATGTCAAAGAATAATTAACATTGACCATGAAAAACATAATTATGATGTGATAATCATCCAACTGCATGTTTAATCATTCACTTATTTTATGCTTGATCGGTCGGGACAAGGCATCTATTAACTTAGATCGACTATGATAAACCTTAGCAATTAAGTGATTAATCCACCAACTTAGTCTATAGGATAATAAGGTCGCGATAGGAGTCCAATAATAACCTTTTGGAAAAATAAACAAGGGTTTTCAACATATAAGTTATACAATGTTAACTATAACATTGGAATTATAGCCAGACCACATGAAATACAACATGGGACTAGAGGTTATGCCATAAAGTTTATAACATAAGACAAGCAAGTTCAGTAATTTTGCAGATGGAAACTGTTACAACTATAAAATGTAAACTTTCAAAAATATTTATTTTATGGGACTTGTTATCAATGAAACTTATGTGGTGAAAATAGAAGAGTAATACACTTTACATATTCGAAACAAAAATGTGGTTGTATAATTTTTTTTTCTATATGGGTATGTGACACAATGGTATCAAAGCTTTGGAACCACACTTGGCCTTATGAACTCAACCACATAGACTAGTTTACTATTTCTATATTCTCTTCTTACCACTAGGAAGAATATTTTGATTGTAGGACAGATGGAAAAAGTAACTATTGTACCGGAAGAAGGGTCACGTCAAAATGAACCATAACTTATTGAAAAAGGAAATATTGGTGAGGGGAATATATGGGTTAATTTGAATGAAAGCACGGATAACAAAAAATATGAATCGATTAATAGTGTACATGGTATAAGGGAAAAATTGAAAACTATTAAGGAAGATAATGAACAAATTATAAATACAGAAAAAGAACTTAATGCAATACTATTAGAAAAACCGTGTAATCAAAACTTGGACAAAAATAAAGCTCAATTTTCCCGTAATTATAAAATTGATATGCACAAGAAGAAGTCTGGGAAATTTGAACATATTGAATCAATGACAGAATATGTTTTTAACGAAATTGAAACTCAAAGTGACGATAGTGCTAAAAAGGAACAAAGAACTAAAAAGAAACAGAAGCATCAAGAGGAAATTATTGTAGAATTCAAAAAGATAAAAATCCAATATTTGATGGTGAGATTGAGACTCTAGAACAGGTAGAAGCTTGTATTTCTAGGATGCAAAAATACTTTCAGATATATATTTATTCAAGTGAACTCGAATAAAGAATGACCATCTATAATTTGACTGAGAAGGCGGATATTTGGTGGAAACGTATCAAGGGAGTAAAGAATATTAAGGAACGTAAAATAAGTTGGAAAACTTTTAAAAGATATTTTAAGAAGAAATATCTATTAGAACAATATTATGAAGGTAAGGCTAAAGAATTTTATGAAGTGAAATTGAGAAATTTAACCATGAAAAACTTTTGCAACAAATTTCTAAGCTAATTGTGCTATGAACCATATATTGTGGATGAAAAAACAAAGATACAATGCTTCTTCATTTGTTTGTCAGCCTCATATAAAGTTAGGATTGAATTTGACAATCATAATACTTTATAAGAAGCTATGCATAAGGATAAATTGTGTTTTGAACAATATAAAACCAGAAACAAAAATGATAAAAACTGGAAGGGAAAGAAATTTGAAAGATTTGATCCACGAAGAAAATAAGGAAAATTTTTCAATATGAACATTGCAAAAGGGTTTTAGGGAAATAAATACAAAAATAATAAGCCTTATAACCCATCTGGAAAAAAAATGCAAAATCAAAAACTTTTTATAAGAAAGAAATTGCCCAGAAAGAACTAGTAAAGTGTTGGGAGTGTGGTGAACCACATTGTTTCAAAGATTGTTCCCACTTGAAAAAAAACAACAAAAATATACATACAATTCGAGAAGCAACAAGAGTTGGTGAAATAGCAAGGAACACCCAAAATATTAGCATAGCCTTGGAGAACAGATAAGAAGATCATCAATCTTCTATTGTGTAAGTAGAAGGTATGTTCAATAATCAAACAATTTCCATTTTGATTGATCCAGGTGCTAGTCTAAGTTATATTTCACCCATGATAGTAGAAATTTGTAAACTAGGAAAATAAAATTTCGAAAAATCATGGCTAGTATAGCTTGCTACAAGAATAAAAAGGAAAATTAAAAATCTCGTTAAAGGTTGTGAAATTAGTATGAATGGCTTGAAAAGTCAAGCATATTTGAATGTTTTTCAACTAGGATCATACGATGTATTAATCAACATGGACTAGTTAGAAAAATATAAAGTACTCCTAAATTGTTATGACAAAACATTTACTTATGTAGATGACAATGGTAACATTATTCACATTAAAGGGATACCAAGAACTATTAGTATTAGGAATATATCAACCTTGCATATTAAAATATGTGTTCATAAGGGATGCAAAATATTTGTAGTTGACGTAATTGATAATGAAAAAGAAGAAACTAAGAAGGATATAGAAAATTTCCCTATATTGCAATAATTTTGAGACGTATTCCAAGAGATTCATGGATTACCTCCTAAGAAAGAGATATATTTCTCTATAGACTTACTACCCATAGCAGTTCATGTTTCAAAGGATGCATATTGGATGAATATCCTAGAGACTAATGAACTAAAATATCAACTTCAAGAGTTATTGGACAAAAGGTATATTCAACCAAGTATATCTCCTTGGGGATCATCGATAATATTTGTTAGAAAGAAGGATGGAACCTTACAACTATGTATGGACTATCGAAAACTTAATAAAATGACAATTAAAAAAAAATATCATTTACCCCATGGCCCACATCGATGATCTGCTCGGTCAAGTATGTGGGGCAACGATCTTTTGAAAAATTGATTTGCAAGCATGATATTATCACATAATAATTAAAGATGAAGATATATACAAACAATATTTTAGGACAAGATATGGGCATTACGAGTTTGTAGTGATACCCTTTGGGTTAACAAATTCCCCAGCCTCATTCATGTGTCTAATCAATAGTATTCTAAGTAAATACTTAGATAAATTATTAATCGTCTTCATCAATGATATACTAATCTACTCAAAGAATGAACATAAGAATGAAGGACATTTAAGAATTGTTCTATAGATCTTGAGAGAGAAAAATATATATGTTAAACATAGTAAATGTGATTTTTATAAGGATAAGATCCAATATTTAGGACTTGTAGTTTCTAAAGAGGGAATCATTATTGACCTTGAGAAAATAAAATCCATTGTCGACTAGCCAATTCCAAAATATTTTTCATACATAAGATCATTTATGGGTATAATAGGATACTACCGAAATTTTATTGAAGGGTTCTCCAATATTTCTCATCCTATAACATCTCTATAAAATAAAGGAAAAAAAATTATATGTTTTGAAAAATGCCAAGAAATTTTTGAAAAACTAAAGCATCTCCTAACAACAACTCCTATATTAAAAATAATAGATCCATATAGGGAGTTCATTGTATGTACAAATGCATGCATTGAAGGGATGGGAGTAGTATTAACGCGGGATAATCATGTAATTGCTTATGAATATAGGAAGCTTAAGGAACACAAAAGACATCACACAACACACAAATTAGAATTAATCGCGATAATACACACACTAAATATGTGGTGACAATATTTGATATGATGAAAATTCCTATTGATGTCTAACAACATTGCTTTAAAGTATCTATTTGATAAACAAAATCTCAACGCTCGACAAGCAAGGTTGTTAGCATTCTTGAGAAAGTACAATTTTTAAATAAGACATACCAAGGGGAAATAAAATAAGGTAGTTTATGCTTTGAGAAGGCATGCAAATATTATTTATACAGTTACGAGAAGTAATTATGAAACTGATTTAGAGGAAAAAGTCAAGATTGCAGATGAAAAGGATATTGAATATCAAAGTATTAAATTAAAATTGGAAGAAAATCAAGCTGAAACTGAAAAATCAAACTTCATAGCTTCTAAAAATGGACCTTTGATGTATAAAATCTAGGTTTTACATCCATGAAGCAGAAGTAATTAAATTACTAATACTTAATGAATTACATAAAAATCCAGACTCGAGACATCCGGGCTATCATAAAATAATTACTTTTCTAAGAAAGGAAATTTATTGGCCTAATATGAAAGGAGAAATTGTTGAATATTTGGATAAGTGCATAGAATTTAAATAAGTTGAAGTCGAAGATCGAGATCCATTCCAATTATTACATCCCCCACCCTTTCTTGAATGGAAATGGAAAATTATAAGTATGCACTTTATAACAAGTTTACCTAAAAGTAATAAACATAATGATTCAATAATGGTTGTTGTTGATAAATTGAGTAAAGTAGAACACTTCATACTCATTAAATCCACCTATAAATCCATTAACATAGAAGATATATTTATGATGGAAATCTTCTCAGTTTATGGAATTCCTAAAACTTTAATCTCAGAAAAAGATACAAAATTTACTGAAAAATTTTGCAAAGTCCTATTTAAAAGGTTAGACGGGCAATTAAACTTCAACACTACTTACCATCCTCAGAAATGATTAGAATGCGAAGAATATATACATGTGGTGGACTTCACATATAATAATTATTACCAAGCTTCAGTTAAACTTAGTTGTTTTGAAATTATTTATGGAAGAAAATGTAACACCCTTGTTTCCTAGATTAATAATGTCAACAGATTAAATATAGGACCTTAAATGTTAAAGGAAATGGAATTAACAGTGAAACAGGTACAACATAATTTGAAAGTATCTTAGGACATGGAGAAGAGCTATGCAGACTCAAGAAGAAACCAAAGGGAGTTTAATCTTAGAGACCATGTGTATATACGAGTAATACATAAAAGGAGTTATTTAATACTAGGTAGGTATACTAAATTAGCTCCTAGATATTATGGTCCATTCAAATTTCTCACACAAATAGGACCTATATCCTATCAGCTTGCACTTCCAACCATGTTAAAAGTATATTATGTATTCCATGTTTCATCATTAAAAAAATATATACATGATCCTACTGATGTTGTGGATTGGAATATGATATAGGTGGAACCTGAGGAAAATTTCCCAGTAGAGTTGGATTATATTCTCGATTGGAGGGAGATTAGACTCTGGAATTGATACATCAGACAGATAAAGGTGCAGTGGTGGCGCCTTTGTCCTGAAGAATATACATGGGAAATGGAGGATCATATGTGGGAAGCATATCCATTTATTTTCCAGAATGTTCCAGACAAGGATTATATAACATCGAGTATGGTTTTAAGTTCTAAGGGGGGGTGGATGTGAATTCTTGAAGTTTCAAAATTTAAAACTTATTATTAATTTCTTTTTGTTTATCACCACATTATGGATTCTTGTGATCTAACTCAAGAACATATTGTTTTAGTTATTGTTTTATTAATAAAAGAGAAAGAACACATTAAGTGTGACTGTTAGAAGAGAGAATATTTTTATCCAAAAGAGAACTACCAAGTGACAACAAAAAGGGGACAAGTGGTAAATAGTTGTTCATTTAACTCAACTAAATTGAGACAAAATATTAGGATTTAAGGAACATGTGTAAAAATAAAATTGACAGGTGGTAAACGAGAAGGCAGATCATACATGTGTCAAAGAACTAGGAAATTATTATTAAAAAAATGGGGAACAAAGAGATTGGGATGCCATTCTAAAGAAGATGTGAACTATGAGAAAAATTTACATGACACATAAATCCTCATCTAAAGCTTGTATCCCTATAAACAACAACAAGTCACCTGGTAGGTTTTTATATCTGGATTTGGCTCAAGGGTGATAGAGTAGGCATACATGGAATCTCTAATCTAATGTTTGGAGGAATGACACACTTGACGTATTTATTCCCTAGAGTAATTCTCAGTGACAGGTTTTTCTTCCATTATATTCTAGTTAAATTGTTGTTCAATTTGTAAGTATGGATAATATATTGTTCATTTCAATCTAACTAGAGTTTAGAAGTTGTCCCTAGTTAATTTTGTTATGAGATTGTCATAATATGTATGAGGAAGAAAATAACATATAGATACATACTTTAAAATCAAAGAAGCATGATTACATAATTAATTGTCTATTACTACTGAGAAATATTTCTTATAAGTTGAAAATGGTAACATTATTACTGTAGAATAAATATATAATATACAAATCATCGAATAAACAACAATATAGTAAAACTTGAATAATAACCTCAGTTTTTGTAAGGAAATTGGCATTCTAGGTTTTGTACTAAATTTCAAAAAAAATTACAAGAAGAAAACTAAGTAAGAGCATGCAAGTAAGGATCAAAACCATTCTTGATAACAAATTGAAGAACCAAGGAATTTCATTAAGAAATTACAAATATAGTCATAACCAAGTTGACTCTATTAACTCAACAAGGGTGAAAACCCTTGGATAAATAAATAAGCATATACATTGGTAAACAACCATTCATAGTTTAATTTTAAACAAAGTAACATAACCTTATTACCCATTCAACTTTCATAGGACATTTGTAAGCGAAATATAGAACATGGAAACATAATACATTTCTTCTTTTTTTAACAAACCAAGAATGTGGTCGACAAAAAACTATGATACGTAACCATCCAGATACATAGAAAAACCTTAGAAAGGGGTATCAAATCCCTTATCCTTATCTAGGGCCCAATATAGAAACTGAAATACTTCTCAAAAGATGAACACCCTAGTGTAGAATCCATATCCCAAACTTGTTAATAATGAATACAAACAGGGTAATTAGTATGACACCTAGTTAAGTCAAATTAACACATATAGTGAGATATTTTAAGTAAACTAACACTTACAGGACTTCCAGACCAGGTAATAATTGGATCAACCTTGCTAAAATGACCAAATACACTTGCACGATGCACAACCATTATAGAAAGGAAACGATAACTTTTCAAAAAAAAATTAATGATGGTAGGTTTAGGAATTGAATTTTACCTAGAGTATCTCGAAACACCGCAAGGAAACTCCTTTAAAAGAACTAGTCGACCCACTATAACCAACATCGTTTCTTGATGGGTACCCTTGTTCAAAGAAAGGGCCCATCATTAGCTCAAAGTATCCAAAAAGGTCTATATTAGTAGAATAAGGTATACATAAGAAAAGTATAACTAGAATTCTCAGATGCATAATGGGTTCCAACCATTACTGGAGCATTGTTTATTTATTCAAACCAAAAATCATGGTAAGAATATGAACAAAGACAACCACCATAATTGATTTTATAAATAGAATAGAGGAACTAAGTGAAATTTGTGTAGGACTTAATAAACCTTCAACCAAGGACAATGAATAAACACCATTGACAAGCTACATGAATGGGAACTCTGTAATAGTAAACATGACATCGATAAATAGGAAAAAAGATTAGAAAACTCTAACCTAGTTACGTCAAGGCTCTGAAATGTTGAGTAAAACTAGAATGAAACCCAAATAAAGGCAGACTGTGTGCAACATTTTGCATAAGTAGCGACACTTAATTCCAAATCACATAGCAGAGGAAGCTTGAAGACAGAGAAATTAAACCCTCGAGTTTTTCTAACTCGAACTAGAAGGAACCCTCATCATCCACTGAAATATTATCAAAACAGTGAATCGAATGACTGGAATCTGTTTGGAGTGGTCGGGACATTACTTCTCCATATCTCGTTCCAATAATGTCACACCTGGAACACGAAAGGGTTACCATGAGAGGCTAAGGACATGCATTTTAATTAAGAAACATGCTACATCAAACATGCTATTAAGAACTGCCAACCACTCATGTATCAAATGTCAAAGCATAATTAATACTGACCAGACAAAACATAATTACAATGTGATAATCATCTAACTACACGTTTGATCATTCACCTATTTTATTCTTGATCGATTGAGACAAGCCATCTATTAACTTACATTGACTATGATATACCTTAGCAATTAAGTGATTAATCTGCCAACTTAGGATATAGGAAAATAAGGTCACAACAAGGGTCCAATAATAATATTTTAGAAAAATAAATGAGGGTTGTCAACACATACGTTATACCATGTGAATTAAAACATGGGAATTATAGTCATGCCACATGAACTAAAACATGGGACTAGAATTTATGCCATATATTTTATAACACAAGACAAGCAAGTTTAGTATTTTTGCACATGGAAACTGTTACAACTATAAAAGGTAAAATTGCAAAAGTATTTATTGTAAGCGAATTCTTATCAATGAAATTTATGTGGTCAAAATAGAAGAGTAATACACTTTACATAGTCAAAACGAAAATGTGGTTGTATAAAAAAAAATCATATGGGTATGCGACAGTTTACCTATTCCAGAATAGAAATGGGAAATTATTTCTATGGAGTTCATTACAGGTTTACCTAAAACTCAAAGACAACATGATTCTATTATGGTAGTATTTTATAAATTGAGTAAGTCTTTTCATTTCATACCTATGAAATATACCTATAAAGTTATTAATATCGCATAAATTTTCATGAAAGAGTTTTTTAGGCTGCATTGAATTCCTAAGATGGTTATTTTGTATTAGAAAAAGAGGATGGTGGAGAAAAAAAATTAAAAAAATATGGAAATAAAACACAGAAGATACATAATACAATAGAGACACAAATATATGTGGTTCACCTATTGTGGGCTACGTCCACCATAGAAATTTGTAGGTCTTTCCTTATTATTATCCAACAAAATGAACAGATACAACCTACAACACCCTCGCTGTAACATCCTCTTATTTTTCTCATAGTCTCCTCTCTGAAAATAAAATATTTGTGATAATACACAACCGAAATACAATTCCCTCATAAAAGAGCGTTTCCTTCTAGGGAAAAAATCCCTAAAAATAACTTCTACTATCAGATCTGACACCTTATAATGAATGGTCTAGATTGATTATGAAATTACAATATTTTAAAAGAATTTTTTCCGAATATTTCTCTCCCCTCTCGACCCCCTTAGCGATATTTTTGGGTGGGAAATTCCCCCCACATCCCCCCCATTAGGGAATGGGTTCCAAGCACAGCTGAAACAAACCTATGAATCATGACGATAATCAGGTTCCAAAACCAGCAATCTCTCATTTTGAGACTAATCACAACAACTCCACTTCTATTTTACCTACTGGACTATACTCCACCTTGGACCTAGAAAATTTCTCATCTTCACCTTCATGCTTGAAGGAAAAATGAATTTGAGTAGGAACTTATTTTCTCCCTGGTTACTCCCTTTGTTAACATGTCTGTAATATTTTCTCTAGTATATATCTTTTCCAATTTCAAATGTCCATCTTCCAAGATAGATCGTATGAAATTGTAATTGATTTTAATATCATTAGTAATTGAATGGAAGGATGAGTTATTTCCAATATGAATGGAACTCTCACTATCACAATACGACATGTTATTCTCCTGCTTCTTTCCCAATTCCTCCATAAACCTGTTGATTTTTTAATAAGCAAGGTTAAGCATGAAGTTCATTCAATTTTTATAATTTAACTTAACCGTAACCAACAATGTTGTAGAAACCAAGATCAAAAGAAGAAACACCATGCACAATATAATTTACCCCAAAATTTACATAATTTTTTTTTTCTTATGGGACATTCATTTCCTATTTTACGAATTAACATAACTTACATAACCTTCTTCACTGGTGGTTCACACATGTTGAGGTGTAGGCTTAAGAACCTATGTTATTGAAGTGCCAATCAATTCATAAGAGCCTCTAGGGATGTCATTATCTTTCCTGTCATATCCACATTCATAACTATACTTTAACATTGACGAGTGTTAATATTAATCACTCATTCAACTCTTATTCTTTTCTTTAAAGCTAACGTGTCTGTGCATATTCACTATATCTATATATTTATATACATAGATTCCCCATCGTTTAAATCTTTGATATATAAGGAGTTACATATGTTTGGAAGATATTGTGAGTATACTATTGAAAAATCCCTTATACAATTATATATAAATCGAGATATTAATAGTTTTCAGTGTAAAGGAAAATCCAAGTTCATGGCCTCCTGATCCGCTGTCAAAACAGTGCAAAGATACAATAAGGCAAAATGTATTTTCCATAAATTATTAAGGGTCCTCTCGATAGGGAAATTTAGTCCAGTCATATCAGGTGGTGGTATCGAGTCCTGAGCCTAAGCTATGCCCCTAAGGTATAACGTGTACATTCCTAGCCTTGTGTCCACTAACACACTAAGTATACAAGGGTAGTCTCCTTCTCGTCGTCGGTTACAACATAATTGTTATGACATCCTTTAACATCGCATTAACTCAGTGCGAGGACCGGTGTAGTAACTATCAGGGTGCATTGATACCTCTGTCCCTCTCCTTAATGGACACCTACCTCGAGACCCACCCGAACCTATCACCCACTTTCATGTCTTGTGAGGGTTTGGTCATCTCCAAAATATCACATGTCTCAATACAGTAATATTAAATGTTTCTCTCTTAAGCCCTTATGGAAAAAAATAGTCAAGTTCCATTTCCATTTGGCTTGATCGCTTTGTAAGAAAAGGTCTAGGGTGGTTACAAGAATAATGCTCTAGTGTGGGGGTCGAGGAGGTTCTTTACTCTAGCAGAGGCAGAATATGATCGGGTTGTCTCCAACAACCGGTGTAAGTCTTTAATCCCTATCATTTTATCGTTATTCTGTATGGGAGTTTTTTATTTTCTTTTAAGGGTTTGCTTTACACATGCATATATGTATTTTCATAGTGTAGTTTAGGCATAGGGCACTGGTGGTTGTTTTTTTTTAATGTTGTCATCCAGGCCATTCCTCTGGTCTTCTACCATTCTGTATGCTCATTACATTATTTCGTAATAGTAGTGTGTTAGTATTCCATTACAGGTTAAAGAATGGAAATGATACTATAATCTAGTAATTTTCATTCGTGACTTACGTTAGGGTTTTCATATTTTTAACTATCTGGTCAACTTCTACATGTATAAGCCCCGGCCGAAAGTTTGTATGTTTCAGGAATAAGGGTACGGGGTTTTATTTACTACGTTCTGTGATACACTATGTGAAATATTACATACCTTAGTAAGAATACCCCTCAGCAAGGATCTTTGTTCTATTATCCCATCTGAATCCTTACTTGGGGTTTTCATAGTAGAATACCTTCCAGTGGTATTTCTTGATTGTCTTAATCTTTAGACATTTTTTTTGTTTTGATGTTTTAAGTTCTAAGAATTTCATAACTTATACTAATGATGGTGTAACATCACGCTCTGGCGCACTGAGACCACTTATTATTTGAGGACACTTGCTCGCAAGTGATCTGGACCCTTTCTGATGTTAGACCTTTTGTATATGATTATGATGTGATTCATAGAGGACATGATGTGTTACTATTTGATGTAGACGGGTGCTATTGACTCAGTTTTGTTGAGTGTGCAGGGTTTTTGACCTTGAGGATG
>JZKD02S2119593.1:444050-455650 GCA_000966675.3 Picea glauca
CTTTTAAAATCTATAGCTATCTTCCCCGGCAACGACGCCAAAATGTTGGTCACTATAATTGCTTAATTCATTCAAACAATCAAGTGATACATAAATTATCAACCCAGGGAAGTATTTTTATTTCAAAGATAACCACGCAATATATATGCTCAATTCCAAAAGTAACTTAGAGTTGCAGTAAAGAAACTTATGCTAATCACACTCGCTTTAAATGGACTGAAGTTCTGAATTAAATCACAGGAAAGCAACCTCCCTATTGCAGATCTTAAAGATTAATCTAAGAATCCTGGATTACATTAAAATAACATTTGCAATAGGAAAGAACAACTATTCTGAAACCAGAGAACATGACCCTTACTCTCAAACAGTGACTTCAGTACTGACACTCTTTCATGAAAACAGTAATGCAGAAAAAGATAACTCTATCTAGCAGAGAACAAGGCCATCTATTTCCTTCCTTTCTAAGCAGGAACCTTAAGCCTTATCTCTGTTTAGAATACTTGTGAAATTGAGATTTACAGAGAACATGATGGTCTGATCCCTTCCTTTCTGAGAAGGGACCCTTAACCCAGTCTCTGGCTAGCACACTTGAGGGAATGCTGGAAATCTACAGAGGACAGGATATTTTGATTCCTTCCTTTCTGAGCAGGAACCCTTAACTCGATCTCTAGCTAGCACGCTTGAAGAAGTAAATGGAATCTACAGAGAAAAGGATGTTCTAATTCCTTCCTATCTGAGCAGGAACCCTTAACCCAGTCTCTGGCTAGAAAACTTGCAGAAGTAAATGAAATCTACAGAGAACAGGATGTTCCGATTCCTTCCTATCTGAGCAGGAACCCTTAACCCAGTCTCTGGCTAGCACACTTGTAGAAGTAAATGAAATCTACAGAGAACAGGATATTCTGACTCCTTCCTGTCTGAGAAGGCACCCTTAACCCAGTCTTTGGCTAGCACACTTGCAGAAGTAAATGAAATCTACAGAGAATAGGATGTTCTGATTCCTTCCTGTCTGAGTAGGAACCCTTAACCCAGTCTCTGGCTAGCCTCTTAAAATTATCACACAAGATTGCTTAATAAAAAGAATTACGAATTTCATTTAATAAACTAAGACAGAGTCAGTAGTGTTTCAGCAAAATAGAATTCATTAAAAATAGTGTTTCAACAAACCAAAGCATAAACAAAGATTGTACTAACACACTTCTAAACTAATGGGTGAATCTTGTGAAGAAGGTGGGCCCTCCCTTCTCACAAGATTCCCCTGAAACGAGAAAGCTAGAGAAGGATACTCAAAGCAGTCTTTTATTCATCTGTCAAAACATCATATTACAATCTGGAAATGGAATGTGTCCCTCTTCTTTGGAGCTTCTTCAATACATAAAACTTGGATGCCTCGAATGATGATTTCCTCTTATTTAAAGAGGGAATCCCTTCGATACAATATATAAAAAATTACAATGTGTATTTGAGTCCTATCTTTAGTCGGATCTTCTTTCTAAACCAGAACAGGATGTCCTAGTCTTACGCAACAGAAATGCTATTACAGGAGCTGGATGAGGTATTGTTGTTACGACTGGAGTAACAACTTTTTCTCATAGCTGCCAATGTTGTTTCAACATCGCAATTCATGGGTTGTTCAGCCACGTGAATTGCGCTTTCGACTGTGTCGGCTTTCTGATGTAGGAGCGATGGTTGGTGCTTGTTGACCGTTGACTGTAACAACTTCCTTGTGTTTCAGCACGTTGGTTCTGGTGGTCTTCTCTGTGCTTCAGCATCTACAACTTTGGACTATGTAACAGCTCTATGTTTCAGCATCAGTGACTCTGGACTGTGTACAGCTCTGTGTTTCAGCATCTGCGACCTCAGACTGTGTATCAACTCTGTGTTTCAGCATCTGCGACGTCGGACTGTATAGCAGCTCTGTGTTTTAGCATCAGTTCTGTGTTTCAGCAACGACGAACTTGGACTGTGTGAGAGTTCTGTGTTTCAGCAATAGGCCTCAAATGCTAATCTGTAGTTTCGAACACTTATGCATTTCTAATCAATGGTCAAGTACGAGAGTGATGTAAAATTTTATGCAAAACAAATTAAACGTAGAGTAATGAGAAGGGACATTGTATACCTTTGGGATGATCAGATAAAGTGATAGTATGAGTCTAAATATGGGTGATCAAGAGTATAATAGTGGCAAAAAGTATAGGCAAAAAGGTACATTGTGTGGTCCTAACAAGTACCTCGAAGGGGCTCAATTTAGCCAAAGTTTGGTACCCATTGTTATATGCAAATTCTACTAAGTACAGGTAGTCTTCCCACTTACTTGGTTTTGTTCTTACGTACATGCGGAGCATATCTTCTACGATATAATTTGTTCATTCAGTCTATCCATCCGTTTGTGGATGGTAACTCGTGTTGAAATTCAAATTAGTATTTAGCGCTGCAAACAATTCTTTCCAAAAAGTGGACGTAAATTTTACGTCTCTATCTAAGATCACCATTTTAGGAATACCATGCATTCTAAAAATTTATTTCATAAATATTTCAGCGATGTTTATAGCTTTAAAAGTAGATTTCATAGGAATAAAGTGTGCAAACTTACTGATTTTATCGATTACAACCATAATAGAGTCATTTTGTTTTTGATTTTTGGTGAAACCTGTTATAAAGTCCAGCGATATGGTCTCTCACTTCCATTCTGGCACTGGTAAAGGTTGTAATAGGCTGGTTGGATGCTGGTGTTCGGCCTTAACCTATTGACAATCTTGGCACCTAGCCAAGTATTTTGTTGTTTCTCCCTTCATATTAGGCCAGAAAAATAGTTTTCTAAATGTTGTTATCGTTTTCTGGTATCCTGGATGGCCAAAGTATGGTTTCTTATGCACTTTGTCCAAGATTATTAACTTTAAATATGTTGCATCTGGTATGTAAAGTCTGTTTTTAATTTGTAATAGTCCCTTCTTGTCGATACTCAGATCTCGTTTATCTGAGTTTGTGGTTTTGTTTTATAATTCTGTCATTATCTTACTGTAATTTTCGTCATTAATACCTGTCATCCTTATTCTTTGTTCCAGATCACTTTCCACCCTTCTGATATTTATATCAAATAAACCATGGATTCTTCTGCTTAAATCATCTGCTACCTTATTTTCCTTACCCTTGACATGTCTGACCTCGAAGTCAAATTTGCTCAAGAAGGCTAGCCATCTTGCTTGCCTTGCATTAAGATCTGGTTGACTAAACAGATATTTCACACCGCTATTATCCATTAATAGTAGAAATTTTCAACCCATTATGTACTCTTGCCACATTTTTAAGGCGTGTATTAGCGTTGCCAATTCTAAGTCATGAGTAACATAATTTTTTCTCATGTTCCTTTAATTTCCGGGACTCATAACAAATTACGTGCCCTTCCTATGTTAGGACACCACCTATTCCTTCTTTACTTGCATCAACACATATGATAAAGTCTTTATCTGGGTCTAATACCTTCAATACAGGTGCAGTTGTCAATAATTCTTTCAACTTGTTAAAATTGTCTTGACATCTCTATGACTAGTTAAACTTGGTCCCTTTCTTTTGTTATGATGTGATAGGGTAGGTTATCTTGGAAAACCCTTTGATAAGTCTACGATAATATTCGGTGATTCCCATGAATGACCTGATATCCTCCACATCCTTAGGTATCGACCACACCGTGATGGCTTTTATTTTCTCAAGGTCTACAACAATGCCTTCTTGTAATGACCTCCTCGTTATGACCACCATTCTAGTAACGAGTGCAAATTTTTTTTTCTTTAAAGGTGTGTGCGCTCGTGTAGAAGTAACAACACACTTAACTATACGACACCACTTGACAACCAACAAGACACAACCACGACATTCAGCACAAGAAGACTGGAAGCACACAACGAGTAACTGCAACAATGTATGACCATAGGCATAAGGCACACAACACAAACCTTAAGACGTATTGGGAGTGCATAGTGAGAACGTAGAGGGAAGAAACCATGGTGTTAGGGTTACTATTTCTGCACAGGAAAGCATGGTGTTTAGTCTTATGTCTTCTCGAAAGAAGGTTAGACAGGCTCCTGGCCGACTGCTCAGGCAGAAACTAGTAACCCGACCTAGAACAAGACGCAAGCAAGATGAACATAGAAAGACGACCCCGACATATCACTGTGACAACAAGCAAGAAATTCCCCTAGACATAAGGCGTACAACTAGCAGCTGTAAACAGAAGACGACACCAGGTGTTAAGTACAGTACAGTCATAGTGGGAAGAATCCAATAGTAGAGTTTACTATTTCTGCATAGAAAAGAAGGGCGTTTAGTCTTATGTCTTCTCGAAAGAAGATTAGACAGGCTCCTGGCCGACTGCTCAGGCAGAAACTAATAAATCATTTTAGGGAGTCACGGTAGTGGAAACTGTGCCTTTAAACAGCCCGAGACTACTGATATCCCTCAGGATTCTTTACACCGAAAATCACACACTCGGACATGTATACTAAGACTACAAGGAGGCATCTATACCCCGCCCGACGCAAGCAGACCAAGCCATGCAAGACGACCAAGAACAATGAATCAACGATCATCAACTTCATTCCAACAAGTCTAATTTCAATTAACCATGGAGCTACTTAAGTCTACCTCATCAAATAATAATATAAAGTGACGGAAAAAGGACATCATCAACGATTGTCAAGATGCGAAGGAATCAAACCAACATATGTAACACCCATTTCATGGTGCAAGAGAACTGACCTACTAGACCTATCTAGTAAAGACAAAAGGTCGAGGAAAATTCTACTTAAATCCAGGTGCATGCTTCAATCAAACATCATACTCAAGGATCCACTCATCCTTTTAAATCCAGGAGTCTCCATTATAATTAGCGCATACATTGTGATAAAAAGAACAGTAACTACATTTATTATAACTTTACATCAATACAGTTTATACCTCATTAAGGTTCCTATATAAATATTACATTTATTTAGGTTGCTTGTAGCCATTAGGGCTTAAGTTGAGAGTATGGATTGCGACAATGGATTTAGAATGGGCACCTGTTGATGACAACCACCATGTCCTTGCTTCTAGAATACCATAATATTGCAATTAAACGATAATAATCTTTCACTTAAATTGTTACCAACCATAATGGAATCATAATACCATTATCTTAAAATGACAATTATAATAGACCCATATTATTAAACGACAATATAAAATCCCTGCTCAAATTAAACCATAATATTAACGACATTAGTACCATATATCAAAACAACAATGTTAAACCGTAATATTTTAATCAGCCCATGAAAGCCAAGGCTAAATGGTAATAGAACCATAATTATAATGAATAGCATTATTATAACCAGAATTTAAAACATGCATATTAAACCATACCATTGAACGGAAATGTTCATCCATAATATTAAATGATAATGTAAAACCCAATATTAAAATGATAATATAATCCGACAGTATTAGACCAGAACATTGAACAAAAATATTAAACCAGGATAGTAATCAATAACATTGGAACCATAATGTTAAACGATATTATCAATACCAATTATTAACACTAATAGACCCCTAATATTAGAACCAGGCTCATTTTTAGATTACAACAACAGTTATAATAGAATCATGATATTTAAAGCCATGCTCAGTTTATAAAAGAGCCATATATGGTCTGAGTACAACGCTATTAGTTAACTTGAATAAAATATGGATGGATTCCCAGTCTGTATCAAAACGCAACTGAATTACATTAACATGCACTGCCATACTTTAAAACGCACTGTAATACAATAACACGCTCTGTAATATAGTAAAAAAAAACACACTGTAATACATGAAACACACGTTGTAATACATTAGGAAACACACTGTAATAAATTAACGCTCCCTCTGATCGGGAAATGCAGCGAAGGTAATACACAGACCATTAAACATAGACCATGCAGACTGAGGTACGTCATTAAATCCCAGATCACTTAAAATCCCATTAAAATGCATTTCCAGAGGATAAATGAATCTGCCAGAAGGCACCACGAATTGCCAGGAGAAAGGAAATGAATGACCAGGTTAAACATTGCCCAAGAATAAAACGAGATGCCATGTTAAACGATTGCAAAAGGGTACCATGAATTGCGAGTAAAAAGTATTGCCAGGTTAAACTATTTACCAAAAGATAAAACAAATGCTAGAGATAAAATGGATTACCATCTCTGAAGGAAAAATGCAGACCCAAAAATGCAATGGTAATAAAGCCAGTTCTGAAGGAGAAATGTTGGTCATTTACACCTTAAAAACTCAGATCAAAAACGCCCAAGGATATCAGAAAAACATAGGCCATTAAAGCATTTAAAACTCAGATAAAAACGCCCAAGGATATCAGTAAAATGCAGACCAAATAAACTTTAAAACGCAGATCAAAACGCCCAATACATCGGTAAAAACGCAGAACATTAAATCATTTTAACGCGGATCAAACGCCCCATGTATCAGTAAAAACACAGAACATTAAGGCATTTTAAACGCAGATCATTCCAGAATACAAACGATTTCCATTTCAGATAATTTCTAGATTGCAAGGGTAACTAATGAAGACGAATTATCGGAACACAATGATAGAAATTTCAGAACATCTACCCCAACCAAGGGTTTCCAGAACAATAACGCTGCAGCATACAAAAATGAACCACACCAGCTGAAGCAACATCTTACACAAATACATCATTCGCCTAAGAGGATAACTAGGCAGTATACGCTACCAGAAATAAAATCATATCGTTGCCTCTCACCCGCTTCGGAAGACGTCTCGCGCTGTGTGCCACGTCCCGCACTCCTTCCCGCTCCCTCTCACCAACCACAGAAATCTCACTGGTACCTCCCAGCCAAATGCTAGGGGTACTCTGCTTCCCCCTTAGCCCCCCGAGTCGCAAAGGGGCCGCACAAGATCCAGAGATAATACCAGCTTCTCATCTTGCCTCCAAGGCTGAGCTACCACTCTAATACGGCTGAGATAAACCCAACTCCTCACAAGCAATCCGTCAAGACACAATCTGGCAGCATACCGTTACACTAACCATTCCCCCTTCTTCCTTATTTTCCCCTTCTTTTATAGAAATTTGAGACCCACCTACCTTCCTAAATCATTATTAAATTAATTTTTAATGACAAACCTCTAAACATTTTTTGTCGTCCAAGTGTCACTCATCCCCCATGGTTCTCCAAATTAATTTCTTTAATTTAAAAAARAAGACTCATTTCGCTCACTCCCCCTAAAGTCGCTCCTAAAATTACTCCTAGGGTTCCTAGATCCCCTCTCATGCTTTTAATAACTTTCCTAAAATGAAGTTTCTGATTTTTAGTAACTGCTTAAATGTTGATTCCTTTTCACTTTTTACCCTGTGTCTCCTACTTTCCATTATTAAGTTTCCTTTATTACAAGTTCCTCATTTCTATTTTTTTTTTTATTTCTCTCTTTTATTATTATTATTTTTTTGTTAAACCCAAAATGATAAATGCGCTTAGTAGTCTTTTCAATATATTTTTAAAATCCTAAATTTTTATACTCCCATTCTTTAATAATTTTAATTTTTCTTTAAATTTAAAAACCCTGGGTTTCAATTAATTTATCCCCCTCATTACTTTACCCCCCCTTAGTTTAAGAAGACTTTAACTAACACATAGGAGGGTTTTATTTTACGCCCTTAGGTTTGTTTTTGTAGGATCTTTTCTTAGGGATTATCAGAATTTTATCTTTGAGATGTTTTAAATTTAGGTTTAGATTGAACTAGGTGACAATTCGTTAGGGGAGTCATTTTAAATGTTTTATCAGGCGTTAAGGTCTTAGGGTCATCTAGGTTGTCTCATCATCATTATCAATGAGACGTGCCCTTCAGGACGCACTACATGCTCCAAGGGTGTGACTTGCCTCGGTTGCTTCTGTTGCGCGACGTGCCCTTCAGGATGCACCACGTGCTCCAAGGGTGCCACTCGCTGACTTGTATTTCTTTGCGCGACGTGCCCTTCAGGATGCACCACATGCTCCAATTGTGCCACTTGCTGACTTGTATTTCTTTGCGCGACGTGCCCTTCAGGATGCACCACGTGCTCCAAGGGTGCCACTCGCTGACTTGACGGATTGGTAGACATCTATAACCCCTGGAGTCAACACTCCGCCAGGTGAACTTGTGGGAGACTAAGGGCTCTAAGGAATAAGGCCCACGCCTTATTGCATGCCCCTTAGAATCATTGTGAGTGACTGTCGTAGTCTTCCCTCATGGCATCATGGATCCTCTCGAACTAGGTAATCGTTAACCTATAGTTCGAGCCATGGCGAGAGTGCTAGTAGGCTGTGGAAGGGTTGTTGTCCACACCTCTCCCTCAACCTCTCTAGAAATCATGTGTGGCCCCTTTACTCCATATGTGAGTCTTGGTTGGCAAGCTATCGTCAGCCTGCATCATCAACCATCATGTCAGATCATGTCAACAACATATCATCAAATCAATATCATATCATCAAAACAAAGCAATATCACCGTAAATGAAACAACCCAAATAGCCCACTCCCTGACTCAATCTGGAGTCCAAGGGAGTTCCACTGATGCCTCTGCATCCTCAAGGTCTGAAACCCTGCACACTCAATGAAACTAAGTCAGTAGCACCTGTCTACATCAAGTAGTAAAACATCATGTCGTCTATCAGAACACATCATAATCAAGCATAAATGTATTAATATCAGGAAATTCCAGATCGCTTGTGAGCAAGTGTCCTCAAAGAATAAGTTTTGTAAGTGCGCCAGAGCGGGATGTTACACTTCTGCTAAAATTACATGTCCGAGATATTGTATTTTCTTTTGATAAAAGTCACACTCATCAAATTCGGCATACAGTATGTGTTTCCTCAGTGTTTGCGGAACTATTATTAAGTGTTCTTCATGTTCTTCCTATGTTTTAGAATAGACCAGAATATCGTCAATAAATACTAGTATGAACTTATCCAAGTACTAATTGAAAATATTTTTCATCAGGCACATAAATGTGACTGGTGCATTAGTGAGTCCAAAAGGTATGACTACGAATTCGTAGTGTCCATATCTTGTTCGAAAAGTTGTTTTTCTTATATCTGCATCCTTTATTCTAACCTGATGATAATTGGATCATAAATCCAATTTCGAAAAGATCTTGGCCCCTCCTACTTGATCAAACAGGTCATTTATCCTGGGTAAGAGGTACTTGTTCTTAATAGTCATTTTATTAAATTGTCTATAATCGATACAAAGCCTTAGAGTACCATCTTTCTTTTTCACAAAGAGGACTGGTGCCCCCCATGGTGAAACACTCGGTCTGATATACTCTTTGCCCAACAATTCCTGTAATTGTATTTTTAATTCTGTCAATTCTGGTAGACTCATTCAGTAAGGTTCTTTTGAGATAGGGGTTGAACCAGGTAGAAGATCTATGGATAATTCTATTTCCCTTATAGGAGGTAATTCTGGTATCTCATCCACAAACATGTCTCTGAGTTCATGTAGGACAACAAAATCTTCTAACTCTAGCTTATCTATATTTTTTAACAGATTCGTTACTTGGATGGCATAAACTTGACATCCCTTTCTCATAAATTTCTTGATTTGCATTGCTAAAACTTGTCTAACTGATACAGGTTTTGGTATACCTTGGGTTGTTCTAGTAGTGCCAAAATCGTCTTTATAGTCAAGTGTCTTTGTAAAATAATATAGTACCGCTTTGTGCTTTTCCAACCAATCCATTCTGATAATCATATCATAAGATCCTAGTGGTAGGATGTTCAGATTTGTTCTTATGTTTTTCCCATCTAAGATGAACTCGAAATTAGAAATAAGGTCAACTACTTTCCTTTTTGTTCCTGTTGCTAGTTGTAGCATCCATGATTTTGCATGCTTCAGTTTCTTAAGTTTATTTGAATCTACTATATCAGGAGTAATATAACTTAACGTATCTCCAGGGTCAATTAAAACAAAAATTCCAGTGTTATTTATTTTACCTTCGATTTCTACCACTAAGGATTGGTGGTCATCCTGTCGGTCATTTATGGCTAGATTTATCCGATCCAGGCTTCTGCCCATGTCTCCCACCATCGAGGCTTCCTGCAAATTATGAACAACATTTATGTTTGCTGAATTTAAACGTGGAAAATTTATCCTTATATGAGGTTCTCCACATTCCCAACACTTTAATGGTTCGCGGGGGGTGTCCCCAAACTTCTTCATTCCCAGATTTACCAGTTTACCGCTGCCTTGCATATTTGGATGGTTGGAGTGAAAATCTTTTCTCGGAAATCTTTTTGATGCATTACGATAAGGAGTTGGCTGGTATCCCTTCTTCCGTTGATTCATTCAATCTTGTTTCTTATCCTTCCATGATTTGGGAAAATCTACCCGCTGTTTGTATTGATCGTACCACATTCATTCTTTCCTGAATACTTCACTCAAGGATATGGGGTTTTCAAACCCAATTTTGTCGTTGTAGGATTGCGGTAAATAGCTTAAGAACCGCTGGATTTTTACCTTATCCTCCCGTATGTAAGATACAAACCTTAATAATTCCAGGAATTTATTTACAAGTTCCTCCATTGTCATCTATCCAAGTCTTAGGTTGTAAAATTCTTTTGTTTTCCTTTCATAGTAGCTTTCAGATAGGTACTGTTTCTTGAAATATTTCTTAAATTCAGACCATTCCATTTGTTTCTCCTTGAATCCCTTGGCCAATTTTAGGTCTTGCTACCAAATGTTGGCCTTCCCTTTCAGATTGTATATGGGCATTCTGACCTTCATATTGCTGGAATAGTTATATATCTAGAATTATTTTTTTATGTCCAATAACCATGCCTCTACTTCTTCTCATGTTCTAGATTCTCCATCAAAGACAGTTGGTTTAATTTTCTTGAATTCTCCTTCAAGGTGGTCTACTTGTTTTCTCTTTCTATTTGTTTTGGTTTTGTCCTCAGCTAAAGGTGTACCTTTGGATGAACTTTCTTCTTTTTCTATTCCCGGTCCCAAGTTCTTGGAAGCTCTCTTGTTGACTTCTTCATCGTTATTATCATCCTTTGGGGTTTTCTTGGTCACTATATTGCGCAGGACTTCATTTATTTCTTGTTGTTCATGATGAGATATATTTAGTTTCTCATTGTTATCTTTGAAAACCTTCAGTTCAATGATGAGATTCCTCATTGTTTCCAGAACTTCAGTAGGTGAACTTCCATCACTATTTTGTCTTTGATTTTCAGGAAGTCTTTGTTCAGGATTTCCATCGATTTTGATTTCCCCATCATCATTTACTATTGCCATGATTAACACACAAAACATAAAAGGTTTTTTGTTTGTAACAATAAAGGTTTTGATTAGCTTTATAAAAACATAATTATACATTAAATAAATTAGATGGCCCTGCTCAAGGTCCAGGTGTTGTAGCCTATGGCTCTGATACCATATGTAATGTACCCCAAAATTTACATAATTTTTTTTTTCTTAGGGGACATTCATTTCCTATTTTACGAATTAAAATAACTTACATAACCTTCTTCACTGGTGGTTCACACATGTTGAGGTGTAG
>JZKD02S2119593.1:455700-475137 GCA_000966675.3 Picea glauca
CTAATGTGTCTATGCATATTCACTATATCTATATATCTATATACATAGATTCCCCATCGATTAAATCTTCAATATATAAGCAGTTACATATGTTTGGAAGATATTGTGAGCATACTGTTGAAAAATCCCTTATACAATTATAATTCGAGATATTAATAGTTTTCAGTGTAAAGGAAAAACCAAGTTCATGGCCTCCTGATCCGCTGTCAAATCGATGCTAAGATACAAGAAGGAAAAATGTAACATCTCGCTCTGGCACACTGAGCGAACTTATTCTTTGAGGATACTTGCTTGCAAGTGATCCGGATTATTATGCTATTAAAACATTTGACTTTGATTATGATGTGTTATGGGTAGATGACATGTTGTTTTACTGGATTGACATAGACAGGTGCTATTGACTTGGTTTTACTGAGTGTACAGGGTTTTGGACCTTGAGGATGCAAAGGCATCGATGGAACCCCTTAGATTCTGGATTGAGTCAGGGAGTGTGCTATTGGGGTTTTCTTGTTTTACTATGATATTAGTACATTTGATTAGATGCTATGATGTGGATATGTTCTGACATGATTTGTTGATTATGTAGGCTGACGATAGCTTGTCGACCAGACTCACATATGGAGTAAAGGGGCCACACATGACTACTAGAGAGGTTGAGGGAGAGGTGTGGACAACAGCCCTGCCATAGCCTACTAGCACTCCCACCATGGATTGAACTATAGTTTTAGGATTACCTAGTTTGAGAGGACCCACGATGTCACGAGGGCAGACTGCGACAGTCGCTTGTGATGATTCTAAGGGGCACGCAATAGGGCAGGGGCCTTATTCCTTAGAATCCCTTAGTCTCCCAAAAGTTCACCTGGCAGAGTGTTGACTCCAGGGGTTATTGATGTCTACCAATCAGTCAATAGGCGAGTGGCACCCTTGGAGCACGTAGTGTGTCCTGAAGGGCACGTCGCGCAAGAGAACAGATGAGGTGAGTTGCCCCCCTCGAGCACCTAGTCCGTCCTGAAGGGCATGTCACGTTGATGATGATAGAGGTATGAACCTAGATGGACCCAAGACAATTAACATGTTTAGTAATTTTTAAACAACTTCCCTAATTAAATGTCACCCAGTTCAGAATCTAAGTTCTAAGTCTAAAATTTCTCTAGGAGTAAAATTTTGTCTACCTTTAAAAAAAAAATCATATATATAAAAAANTTCCCTAATTAAATGTCACCCAGTTCAGAATCTAAGTTCTAAGTCTAAAATTTCGCTAGGAGTAAAATTTTGTCTACCTTTAAAAAAAAAATCATATATATAAAAAAATAAAATAATAAAATTTAAAACCACTTAAGTAATAATTTTGGCCTTCATAAAATTTTTAGTAACATAAAGAGAGTAAGAAATTAAATAAAAACCTGTGGATATAAAATGTAAGGAGGCGATTAATTTATTTTAAACTTTTGATAATTTAAGAAGGTATTAAATTAATAATAAAAGTAAAAAGAGGTTAATTTGCACAATTGTCATTTCTAGCTCAAATAAAAAGGGGAAAGAAGGGAAATATAAAAATTAGGAAATTAGGGAAAGGAGGTAACCTAAAGAGGGAAAGAGGGGAACTCATGGTAAAAAGAAAGAAACCAACTACGTAAAGAATTTACATTAAAGGACCTTCTAATTTTACACTGATTTAGCAATTTCATTTTAGGGAAAGCCTTTAAAATCTATAAGGGAATCTAGGGACACCTAGGAGTGATTTTAGGAGAAAATCTAGGTGGCTAAGGGAAATAAGACAAATAATTAATTAAAGAAAATAATTAATGGAGAAATGCGGGGGAATGGGTGACACTTGTACGAAGGAGAATTTTTAGGAATTTTTTATTAAAATTTTAATTAAATGAGATTTAGGGAAAGAAAGGAAGTTGGAAAATCTATAAAATAGAAGAAGGAGAAGGATGAAGGGGATCTTCTGTTCTGCAGAATTAGCAACTTGACTGATTTACTTGTGGGGAGCTGGGATACCCAGCTTAGAGAGGAGTGGTAGCTCGGCCTTGCGAGGTGAGATGGGTGCTAGACTAAACCTTTGGACAGGGTGTGTGGCCCCTTTGCGGCTCGAGGGGCTAAGAGGGAAGAAGAGTACCCCTAGCGTTCGTTGGGAGGTACCGGTGCAGTCTTGACGGTCAGCAAGTAGGAATTGCACGAAGTGTGGGATGTCATTCGAAGTGGGTGATAAGGCATTTTACTGACTAATACAAAGTATAACTGATGGTAAATTTTTAATTGATGCATCACAACGTTAACCCTGGATTTATCTCTACACGAACATCCTTTTTATTGGCGATCTTAATCTATGTTCATTGTTCCTTTGAATCATTGGCGTTAATCTGCATTCTTGTGAATCATTGGTGTTTACTCTCTACATTTCTCTCTTGTGCTCAACCTATGCTCTTCTCGACTGTTGACGGATTAACCCCTGCAACTTAACCCACTCACAATCACTGTACTCCCAAAATGCTACCCATCACAAATTTAATGTTATATAAGGTTTATGTTTGAAAGGACATAGGTTTTCAAATACGAATGAATTCACCCCGGATTCACCCTTCTCTACACCAGAAATTTCATTTTTCTTTCAATGCATGGACCTCTATTGACGAGAACCTTGTTATTGTTTGCACATTATCTGCACAACAATCATACCTTTCACACCAAGTTTACATAGGACACTAAATGCACATTATTTCACAACGATAATCCTATTCACACATGGTATACAGGATACGGATTTCACATCGTCCTTCACACACCCCGTTAATGTGGGTTGCACAATGTTTACACGGTCTTTTTTATAGCCTTCATGGATAGTGGTTATTGGATTATTGGGTAGCAAAACCTCTCAAGGCAGCGATATAATTTAGGTAGCATCCTTCATGACTAGATTATCATTTCCTTACAGTGTGTGTTAATCATGCACTGCCAAAGATTTAATTTCGTCTTGGGATAATTTACCCTCTTACATTTACTTGTGGTTACAACGATGACGTCTAAGCATTGTTGCATTGGTAACCATGCCATGCTGCGTTATATGTTGTGCATGACAATCTCTTTCCTTTTGATCACACTAATCCACAATGTTTAGAATGGTGAACTTATGCATTGTAATTTTCTCTAGAGGCACAGTGATGTGTAATTTTTTTTTTTTTTTTTTACTCTGTAAATTGTGCACACCACCTGCAATGTAAAGTTAATTATAAAAGATACGACCTCACAACAACTTAGTATTGACTATAGATTGATGCCGACTGTCGCGAGTGGGTGATAGCGACTTATTAGGGTGATGTCCTAATAAGGGAAGTAAGATATCCTTTAGTTTCCATAACTTCAATGAAGGTTTTTGAAACGACATTTGATTGACAGTAGGGTTTCCGTAAAAGTGATAAATGGCAGTAAATTTGTAGTTTCGAATCTTAAACATTTAGACCCACCTCTACACCTGTGCGCCTTGCTAAATGGAATAATCTACACCTGTGCATGTGTCGAGTTACCTAAATTTTCATTGAAGAGATAAAATATTTCCTGACTGGGCCTGGATTTGAGCACCTTAATTAAGACAGCCTAATTCCGAAATTAAATTGGGCGCTTTAATCAGAGAGAACCCTCATGTTTTGATAAATCATAATTTACATTTGGTGCCTCATTTTCCTCAATAAGATAGTATTTTATGATAAATAGATAGTGATGTAAGATTTGATTCCATTTATTGAATGAGGAATGAATGTGATAGAGTATAGTAATCAAAGGTTAATTTCTTATTTAATTTTAAACTTAAGTTTTTTTTTAATACTATATCAAATGCATTATTTATTGTAATTTAGGGTAAGTTATTTTATTAAATATTATTTTGAGATTTTATCTAATTTAATGACTTTTGTATCAAATTGGTAAAATTGACACACCGTCCACCCACTGTTGATAGTAACGTAGATCCTCTTATAAAAGAAGGTTACACTCAATTTTTTTTCCTTGAAGTGAATTCTTTTAATTTCAGCTCTTCAAACTCTATGCTTCCTTCCTCTCCTTAAACTCATTGGACGGGGCAAGGTGTTATTGCTGTAGTAATGATTAGTTAATTATCATGATTAGATGCCTTGACTAAATTCCTTGTTATTGTAGTAATGGTAGCATTCTACTTCAAAATTTGTCACTGTTGTTAACTAGTTAATGGTCGGACAATGTGTTGGAAGTTAAGTCATGAGCAACATGCTAGTCCTAGACCTTGTAGTGGATATAGTGAATATTGTTTACTTTGGCAATTGCTAAGGTTAGAGCGTATGAATGTTATATTATGTTGATAGTTAGTGTCTATATCATGATTTATACTTTTGGTTGGGTTTCTTTTAAGGTCAATTCTAGAGTTGCTAAATGTTGACTAGTTGGTCTATAGACTGGTAAATCGATCTGTACTTAACGCATCATTAAACCTCAAATAATGACCCTTTAAGCCCTATTTAATGGTTGGTGTATAATTTTCATTAATGTTTCACGTAGTTTTGGTGAACGTTCAATGTGTTCGGTTGCGTACTAAGGGTTCTATTTACTTGTGTATTTCATTCGGGAGTGTCAGGTCATTGTGATGTTTGTTCTTAGTTCAGTAGTCTTGGTCAACCTATGTCGGCCAGGATGTAGACACCTCCTTGTTACTCAGAATAGTCGTCATCCCTGAGACCTTAAATGGTCAAAATCGATGGGAACCAGGGCTTCAATGTTGCTTATGTGTCTTGGAGGTCCTAACCATTGCAGGGTAGGAAAGATGGGTAGTCAGTCTTATTTATGTTGTGGTTGCAGTTGCATGTGTCATGTTCGTCATCGTATGGTGATATAGAGTCGAATGTATTTATTACCCTTGTACACACATGCACACACACAAAAAAAAAATACTATAAAAAAAAAACAATGCACTTGTTTTGAGTGGTTTGTCATCATAACGAGGAGGTTCATTACATATGGTATCAGAGTGAGGTTCAACCCACAACTTGGGATCACTATGGATTTCGTTGACATGATTTGATTTTACTATCGCTAATCGAGTTGATTGTGTGCGTGTAGGTAATCATGGTTAGAGGGCTTCGCGGAGGCAGAGGACGGGGTGCTAGGGGGGGAGGCACGATGCCTCCAGTAGTATCCACACCTGAGGGGTCTAACCCCCAGGGAGATGAGCAGGTTCTCAGACGGGAGCATATAGAAGTTGGCAATGTAGTCGAGATGATGAGATATTTTCATCGCATGTCTGAGGCACTGATCAACCGTTTAGACAGAGATGAGGCTAGGGAATCGGCACCCGCTGAGGTCCCACCACGCACTCCAGTTAGTACTGGTAGCATTCACCATGAACTTGAGAAGGTAAAATTTTTCGAGTTCTTTGGTGCCCAAAATAGTGCAGCCACCGAGGCATGGTTGGAGAACATGGCGATGTGCTTCGTACTTCGCAATTATACCTCCAAAATGAAGGTCCACATGGCGGTCTTTCAACTGAAGGGGAGCACTCTTCTATGGTGGAAGACGCTCCTACTACAGCTGAACATGGTTTTCAAAGACATGTCATGGGAACTATTCGAGGAATGGTTCCGAGAAAGGTACCTTTCAGAGGAATTCATTGAGTGCCATCTCAATGAGTTGAACACCCTACGACAAGGAGGTCATACGGTTCCCGAGTATGAGGCCCATTTTATGGAGCTCCTCCGATATGCTCCGCACCTTAACACGGAGAAAATTAAGGTCAATAGGTTCGTGTTCGGCCTTAATGGCAGCCTACGTACAAAGGTTAGGATTTTGATGCCCCAAACCTTGCACAATGTTGTCCAGAAGGCCCTCATAGTAGAGGAGGAGCTTATCAATGGGGGTCAGACCAGGAATTTAGTGAGATCAGCAGGGAAGGTTTCTTCTCGAACCCAACAGCACCAAACACCAGCGAGACAGACGTCGAGATATCATGGCTTCTAGACGGGATCCACATTCACTACACCTAGACGACTGCCTCATCAATAGCGGACACCTTATCGGGGACCGTAGCATCAACAACAACATCAACCGCAACAACAATAGTTTAGGCCTGTTCAGTAGAATAGACTAGGATTCCAGGCCAGTGGGCCATCATCTTCTACTTTGGGTGACAGGACTACTGGGCCGAAGAAGGGCTGTTGGACGTGTGGGGAGCCACACTACCAGTGTGATTTCCATGTGGAGAGGACCAAAGCGTCTGGATCAGCTGAACCCACTACCATGGGAGATATGGGCAAGGCCCATCGGATTCATTCCATGGTGAATAACCACCAGGTAGAGCATCAATCGACTATGCTCTAGACGACAGGTACTATCGCTGACGAGACCCTTAGTATTTTGATAGATCTCAGTTCTATCGAGAGTTTCATTTCTGGTGTAGCAATAAAAATGATTAAGGTAAAGGAAACCAAACAAGATGAGTTTATCTTCGTAGATATGGCTTCGGGAGCCAAACAAAAGGTTGGAGGAAAGGTTACGGGTTGTGCCCTTAACCTGGGAGAGTTTGTCACAAGGACCAACCTATACGTCACGATCCTAGGATCTTATGATGTCGTGATTGGTATGGATTGGTTGGAATCGCATGAGGCGATACTCAACTGTAAGACAAAATGGTTGAGCTTGGTCGATGATGAGGGACAGAGACGTGAGATTGTAGAACAGAACCAGGGAGTTTCCCTTAGGTTCATCTCTTCCTTGCAACTTTGAAAGAACATGCGGAAGGGGTGAAAGCTTTATGCGATCCTTGTGCTAAACGAGAAGGGAGTAGTAGAAGGTCTAGAACACCTTCCGGTGGTGAGAGAGTTTGTGGACATGTTTCCGTAGGAGTTACCTGGGATGCCGCCAAAAAGGGAATTAGAGTTTACCATAGACCTAAAACTGAGGACTGAATCGATAGCAAGAATGCCTTATCGGATGTCGACCCCAAAGTTACAAGAGTTAAAAATGCAACTGAAGGAGTTTTTGAACCTAGGACTGATACGTGCTAGCGTGTCACCATGGGGTGCACCTGTTATTTTCATACAAAAGAAGGATGGATCGTGGAGGCTTTGCATTGACTACCGTCAACTGAACAAGGCCACAATCAAGAATCAATATCTGTTGCCAAGAATTGATGATCTATTCGATCAAATGAAAGGCGTGACGGTGTTCTCCAAGATCGGTTTGCGGTCAGGGTATCACCAGTTACAGATCAAGGATGATGATGTCCCTAAGACTACCTTTAAGATGAGGTTTGGACATTACGAGTTTATTGTTTTACCATTTGTACTCACAAACGCCCTAGGGGTATTTATGAGTTTGATGAAGGGGGTGTTCCACGAGTACTTGGATAAGTTCACCCAAGTATTCATTGATGACATTTTGGTTTACTCTCAGATGACGGAGGAGCATGGCGAGCACTTGTGCTTGGTACTACAGTGTCTACGAGAGCACAAATTGTATGGGAAGTTATCCAAATGCTCTTTTACCAATAAAAGATTCACTACTTAGGGCATGTCATCTCTGGCGAAGAAATCATCGTGGATCCAGCAAAGGTTGAGGCTATTATGGAATGGCCTGCACCGACAAATGTCCCAGAAGTACGTAGCTTCATGGGTTTGGCAACCTACTATCAATGGTTTGTCGAGGGGTTTTCAAAGATAGAAAATTTGATCATGGAATTACAGAAGAAAAACAAGAAGTTTGTTTGGACCGAGAAATGCGCGCAAGCATTTCAGAGGCTTAAGGAGTTGTTGACAACAACTCCGATACTAAAGGTCCCTAACATGGATGCGAACTTTTTGGTATGCACAGATGCATCCAAGGAAGGCTTAGGTGGAGTTTTTATGCAAGACGGACATGTGATTGCTTACATTTTGAGGAAACTGAGAAGGCATGAGGAGAACTACATGACGCATGATTTGGAGTTATTGGCCATCGTATATGCCTTGAAGGTTTGGAGACACTACCTTGTTGGACAAAAATTTGAACTAAATACTGACCATTGTGGACTACAACACATTTTTACGCAAAGTGACTTGAATGCATGACAACGACGTTGGTCGGAAATGCTTAGCGAGTATGACTTTGAGATTACTTACATAAAGGGAACAGTAAACGGAGTGGCAGATGCTTTGAGTCAAAGACCATGCATCTTTTTGGTATTGCCTCTTCAGACGAATCTGCGTGAAAAGATTCTAACTTTACAGCGTGACGATGATTGGTACAAAGAGGTCGAGGGTTTTATTGGACAAAACCCAATGATGGTACCATGATTTGAGGGATTTTCATTTGATGGTAATGGTTTATTGAGGTTTAAAAGTTGGATTTACGTGCCGCCAAATGACGAGTTGAGGAAGTTGATCCTAACCAAGGCTCATAGAGAAGTATACATGGCTCATCTGGGAGTCACGAAGATGAGGGTAGACCTTAAACCCTTATTCTTCTAGAAGGGAATGAAGGCAGACATAGTCAACTATGTGGCCAGATGTCTAGAATGTTAGAAGGTAAAGGCTGAACATAGACACCCAGTAGTATTACTACAACCACATGCCATTCCGGAATCGAAATGGGAGGTTATTTCTATGGATTTTATTGTTGGATTGCCATTGAAGGCAAGGAGACATGACTCAATTTTCATTGTAGTAGACACTCTGATGAAGAGTGCTCACTTCATTCTTGTGCGTACGACGTATCAGGGATTTGACATAGCTAGAGTATTTATCAGTGAGATTGTGAGGCTGCATGGCGTGCCTAAGAGGATTATATCCGATCGAGGATCGGTGTTTACTGGACGATTTTGGACGAGTTTCCAAGAGGTCTTGGGAACCCAACTTAACTTTAGTACTGCATATCACCCAGAGACTGAAAGACAAACCAAACGAATGAACCAAACCTTGGAGGACATGTTGCGCATGTACGTGATGGACCAACAAAAGTGTTGGGAATAATTCTTGCCACTAGTGAAGTTCGCTTACAACAACAGCTACTAGAGCACCATTAAGATGAAACCTTTCAAGTTTCTTTATGGGCAACCGTGTCGTACGCCCTTGAGTTGGGATCGGCTTGAGGATAGGGTCCTGGTGGGACTAGAAGTGATCCAAGAAATGGAAAATAAAATGAAAACAATAAGACAAAGGATTAAGGAAGCGCAGGATCAACAGAAGAGTTATGTTGATGCGCACTGTGTCAATCGTAGTTACGAAGTCGGTGATCGATTCTTCTTATGGGTTAAACTGCATAAGATTTTGATCAAGTTTGGGAAGGGAGCTAAAATCTCTCCTAGGTTTGTGGGACCCTTCGAGATTATGGAGAGAAAGGGGCCCGTGGCCTATCGACTAGCCTTGCCTGATTCCTTGAGGCGTATGCACGATGTTTTTCATGTATCCATTTTGAGACATTATATTAGTGATCCTACACATGTTGTTGACATGAGTTCCTTGCAGGTATTGGATGAGGGAGTGCTCACGGCTGAGCTGGTCTGCATCTTGGATCATCGCGTTCGACAACTACGACATCGAATGGTGGATCAGGTCAAGGTCCAATGGGACAATTATAGTCCACACTCGGCGACCTAGGAGGATTCATATGATATGCACCAACAGTTTTGATTTTTTTTTATAGATAGACATATGATACTGTGATACCCTTATTTCGACATTTATACTGAGAAACTTTAGGATGAAATTTAGACCAAGAGGGGTTGTATGTAACATCCCGCTCTGGCGCACTGAGCAAAATTATTCTTTGACGACACTTGCTCGCAAGTGATCCAGATTATTATGCTATTAAAACATTTGACTTTGATTATGATGTGTTATGGGTAGATGACATGTTGTTTTACTGCATTGACATAGACAGATGCTATTGACTCGGTTTTACTAAGTGTGCAGGGTTTTGGACCTTGAGGATGCAAAGGCATCGATGGAACCCCTTGGACTCCTGATCGAGTCAGGGAGTGTGCTATTGGGGTTTTCTTTTTTTACTGTGATATTAGTACATCTGATTAGATGATATGATGTGGATATGTTTTGAGATGATTTGTTGATGATGCAAGATGACGATAGCTTTCTGACCAGACTCACATATGGAGTAAAGAGGCCACACATGACTACCAGAGAGGTTGAGGGAGAGGTGTGGATAACAGCCCTACCACAACCTACTAGCACTCCCGTCATGGATCAAACTATAGGTTAATGATTACCTAGTTCGAGAGGACCCACGATGTCGTGAGGGTAGACTGTGACAGTCGCTCGCAATGATTCTAAGGGGCGCGCAATAGGGCAGGGGCCTTATTCCTTAGAATCCTTTAGTCTCCCATAAGTTCATCTAGCATAGTCTTGACTCCAAGAGTTATTGATGTCTACCAATCATTCAAGAGGCGAGTGGCACCCTTGGATCATGTAGTGCGCCCTGAAGGGCACGTCGTGCAAGGGAACTGATGAGACGAGTGGCACCCTTGGAGCACCTAGTGCGTCTTGAAGGGCACATCGCATTGATGTTGATAGAGGTATGAACCTAGATGGACCTAAGACAATTAACATGTTAAGAAATTTTTAAACAACTTCCCTAATTAAATGTCGCCCAGTTCATAATCTAAGTTCTATGTATAAAATTTCACTAGGAGTAAAATTTTGTCTACCTTTAAAAAAATAAAATCATATATATAAAAAAATAAAATAATAAAATTTAAAACCACTTAAGTAATAATTTTGGCCTTCATAAAATTTTTAGTAACATGAAGAGAGTAAGAAATTAAATAAAAACCTATGGATATAAAATGTAAGGAGGCAATTAATTTATTTTAAACTTTTAAAAATTTAAGAAGGTATTGAATTAATAATAAAAGTAAAAAGAGGTTAATTTGCACAACTGTCATTTCTAGCTCAAATAAAGAGGGGAAAGAAGGGAAATATAAAAATTAGGAAATTAGGGAAAGGAGGTAACCTAAATAGGGAAAGAGGGGAACTCATGGTAAAAAGCGGGAAACCAACTAGGTAAAGAATCTGCATTAAAGAACCTTCTAATTTTACACTGATTTAGCAATTTCATTTTAGGGAAAGCCTTTAAAACTTGTAAGGGAATCTAGGTACACCTAGGAGTTATTTTTGGAGTAACTCTAGGTGGGTGAGGGAAATAAGACAAATAATTAATGGAGACACGTGGGGGATGGGTGACACTTGTACGAAGGAGGTTTTTTACGAAAATTTTATTAAAACTTTAATTAAATGAGATTTAGGGAAAGAAAGGAAGTTGGAAACTCTATGAAATAGAGGAAGGAGAAGGATGAGGGGATCTTCTGTTTGCGTAACGTTACAGTGCAGAATTAGCGACTTGACTGATTTACTTGTGGGGAGTTGGGATACCCAACTCGGAGAGGAGTGGTAGCTCAGCCTTGTGAGGCGAGTTGGGTGCTAGACTAAACCTCTAGATAGGGTGTGTGGCCCCTTTGTGGCTCGGGGGGCTAAGGGGGAAGAAGAGTACCCCTAGCGTTGGATGGGAGGTACTGGTGAGGTCTCAACGGTCGGTGAGTAGGAGTTGCATGGAGCGCAGGAAGTCATTCGAAGCGGGCGATAAGGAAAAGGTATGCTCTTTATTTAGTAGAGTAGAATGCATTATGACTTATGCTGGGATCGGAACCTCGAATGTAAATGGATTGAATGGTTGTTTTTTTTATGTATTTACTTAAAGGTGAAATTGCTCCCCTCTTTTTATACCTCTGACCTACAAATTCCCAACCAATCTTTTCAGTGTTGATTTATGCGAATTTTATGCTCTACGTTTTACTGACTAATACGAAGTATAACTGATGGTAAATTTTTAATTGATGCATCACAACGTTATCCCTAGATTTCTCTCTACACGAACATCCTTTTTATTGGCGATCTTAATCTGTGTTTCTGTGAATCATTGGCATTAATCTGCATTCCTATGAATCATTGGCGTTTACTCTGTGCGTTTCTCTCTTGTGCTCAACCTCTGCTCTTCTCGACTTTTGATGGCTTAACCCCTAAGACTTAACCCACTCACAATCACTATACTACCAAAATGCTACCCATCACAAATTTAATGTTGTAGAAGGTTTATGTTTGAAAGGACGTAGGTTTTCAGATATGAATGAATTCGCCCTGGATTCTCCCTTCTCTGCACCACAAATTTCATTTTTCTTTCAATGCATTTCCTATTTACTTCACTAATGCACGGACCTCCATTGACGAGAATCTTGTTATTGTTTGCACATTATCTACACAGCAATCATACCTTTCACACCAGGTTTACACAGGACACTAAATGCACATTATTGCACAACGATAATCCTATTCACACATAGTATACAGGATACGGATTTCACATCGTCCTTCACACACCCTGTTAATGCGGGTCGCACAATGTTTACATGGTCTTTTTTATAGTCTTCATGGATAGCGTTATTGGCTTATTGGGTAGAGAAACCTCTGGAGGCAGCAATATAATTTAGGTAGCTTCCTTCATCACTAGATTAGTGTTTCCTTACAATGTGTTTTAATCATGCACTGCCAAAGATTTAATTTTGTCTTGGGATAATTTCCCCGCTTACATCCACTTGTGGTTACAGCGATGGTGTTTGAGCATTGTTGCATTTGTGACAGTGCCATCTTGCGTTGTATGTTGTGCATGACAGTGTTTTTCCTGCTGATCATACTGATCCACAACATTTAGAATGGTGAACTTATGCGGATTAATTTTCTCTACAGGCACAGCGATGTGTAAATTGTTTTGGTTTTTTTTTTACTCTGTAAATTACGCACACTACCTGCAATGTAAAGTTAATTATAAAAGATGCGACCTCACAGCAACATAGTATTGACTGTAGATCGATGCCGACTGTGGCAAGTGGGTGACAGTGACGTATTGGGGTGACGTCCTGGTAAGGGCAGTAAGATATCCTTTAGTTGCCAGAAATTCACTGAATGGTTTTTGAAACGACATTTGATTGAAAGTAGGGTTTCCGTAAAAGTGATAAATGGCAGTAAATTTATAGTTCTGAATCTTAAATGTTTAGACACACCTCTACACCTGTGTGCCTTGCCAAATGGAATAATCTACACCTATGCACATGCCGAGTTGCCTAAATTTGCATTGAAGAGATAAAATATTGCATGACTGCACTTGGATTTGAGTGCCTTAATTAAGACAGCCTAATTCTGAAATTAAAATGGGCGCTTTAATCAGAGAGAACCCTAATGTTTTGATAAATCATAATTTACATTCAGTGCCTCATTCTCCTCAATAAGATAGGATTTTATGACAAATAGATAGTGATGTAAGATTTGATTCCATTTATTGACTGAGGAATGAATGTGATAGAGTATAGTAATCAAAGGTTAATTTCTTATTTAATTTTAATCTTAAGTTTTTTTTACTACTATATCAAATTCATTATTGATTGTAATTTAGGGTAAGTTATTGTATTAATATTATTTTGAGATTTTGTCTAATTTAATGACTTTTGTATCAAATTGGTAATATTGATACACCGCCCACCCACTGTTGATAGTAACTTAGATCCTCTGATAAAAGAAGGTTACACTCAATTTTTTTTCCTTGAAGTGAATTCTTTTAATTTCAGCTCTTCAAACTCTATGGTTCCTTCCTCTCGTTAAACTCATTGGACGGGGCAAGGTGTTATTGCTGCAGTAATAATTATTTAATTGTCATGATTATATGCCTTGACTAACTGCCTTATTATTGTAGTAATGGTAGCATTCTACTTCAAAATTTGTCACTGTTGTTAACTAGTTAATGGTTGGACGGTGTGTTCTAAGTTAAGTCATGAGGAACATGTCAGTCCTAGAGCTTGTAGTGGATATAGTGAATATTGTTTACTTTGGAAATTGCTAAGGTTAGAGCATATGAATGTTAGATTATGTTGATAGTTAGTGTCTAGATCATGATTTATACTTGTTGGTTGGGTTGCGTTTAAGGTCAATTCTAGAGTTGCTAAATGTTGACTAGTTGGTTTATAGACTAGTAAATCGATCTGTACTTAATGCATCATTAAACCTCAGATAACGACCCTTTAAGCCTTGATTAATGGTTGTTGTATAATTTTCATTAATGTTGCACGTAGTTTTGGTGAACATTCAATGTGTTCAGTTGCATACTAAGGGTTCTATTTACTTGTGTATTTCATTCGGTAGCATCGGGTCATTGGAATGTTTGTCCTTAGTTCAGTAGTCTTGGTCAGCCTATGTTGGGTGGGATGTAGATACCTCCTTGTTCCTCATAACAATCACCATCCCTGAGACCTTAAATGGTCAAAATCGATGGGAACCTGGGCTTGAGAGTTGCTTATGTGTCCTAGAGGTCCTAACCATTGCAAGGTAGGACAGATGGGTAGTCAGTCTTATTTATGTTGTGGTTGCAGTTGCATGTGTCATGTTCATCGTCCTATGGCGATGCAGATTCAAATGCATTTATTACCCTTGTACACACGTGCACACACACAAACAATATATATATATATATATATATATATATATATATATATATATATATATATATATATATATATATATATATATATATATATATAAACAATGCACTTGTTATGAGAGGTTTGTCATCGTAACGAGGAGGTTCGTTACATAAAATGTATTTTCCATAAATGATTAAGGGTCCTCTCGATAGGGAACTTTAGTCCAGCCATATTAGGTGGTGGTATCGAGGCCTGAGGCTAAGCTATGCCCCTAAGGGAGAACGTGTACATTCCTAGCCCTGGTTCCACTAACACGCTAAGTATACAAGGGTAGTCTCCTTCTCGTCGTCAATTACAGAGTAAGTGTTATGACATCCTTTCCCATCACATTAACTCGGTGTGAGTACCGGTGTAGTAACTATCAGGGTGCATTGATACCTACATCCCTCTTCTTAATGGACACCTACCTCGAGACACATCCGAACCTTTCACTTACTTTCGTGTCTTGTGAGGTTTTGGTCATCTCTCGAGTATCACATGTCTCAATACGATAATATTAAATGTTTCTCTCTTAATCCCTTCTGGAAAAAAATAGTCAAGTTCCATTTCCATTTGGCTTGATCGCTCTGTAAGAAAAGGTCTAGGGTGGTTATGGGAATAATTCTCTAGTGTGAGGGTCGAGGAGGTGGTTTACTCTGGCAGAGGAAGAATATGATCGGGTTGTCTCCAACAACTGGTGTAAGGCTTTAATCCCTATCATTTTATCGTTATTCTATATGGGAGTTTTCGATTTTGATTTAGGAGTTTGTTTTGCACATGCTTATCTGTATTTGCATAGTGTAGTTTAGTCGTAGGGCATCGGTGGTTGTTTTTTTTTAATGTTGTCCTCCAGGCCATTCCTCTGGGTGTCTACCAGTATGTATGTTCATTACATTATTTCGTAACGGTAGTGTGGTAGTATTCCCTTACAGGTTAAAGAATGGAAATGATATTGTAATCTAGTAATTTCCATTCATGACTTATGTTAGGGTTTTCATCCTTTTAACTATCTAGTTGACTTCTGCATGTATAAGCCCCAGTCGAAAGTCTGTATTCTTCAAGAATAAGGGTACTGGGTTTTATTTAATACATTCTGCGATACAATGTGTGAAATATTATAGGCCTTAGTAAGAATACCACTCGGCAAGGATCTTTGTTCTGTTATCTGGACTGAATCCTTACTTGGGGTTTTCATAGTAGAATACCTTTCGATGGTGTTTCTTGATTGTCTTAATCTTTAGACATATTTTTTGTTTTGGTGTTTTAAGTTCGAAGAATTTCATAGATTATCTGAATGATGGGGCCTCTGATCCTTGCGAGGTACCCATCAGAGCAACTTCAGTTTTCTCCTCCCATCCAGTTCGGGGACAACTATGTCAATCCTGAAGCAGATGATGGTCAGTGCTAAGGCCCTAAGTTAAGTATAGTCCAGAACTCCTCTATATTCTAATTTGTTGTATTCCATTTATCTATGTATATGATATGTAAGACTCTTTATCAAACGTTGACATCTACTAATGAGTTTATTTTTTCTTTTTTTCTTTTCTTTTACTTCCTTGCAGGAGCGGAGCATCTGAACCCTCAGATTTTTCCTTGGCATCCCTGTATGCAAGGTACTCGACTTCCTTTTTGAAAACACTCCGGATTTAATGACCCAGGTTTTTGAAACGAAGGTTTCGGTTCTAATTCAATCATCACATGGTGTATTACCGTCTCAGTTTCTTTCTTACCAGAAGAATTTAGATGTTATACCATATTCGCTGCGAGTGACTATTATGCAGTAATCGAGATATTTTAATTACTGTTAAGGATTTTAGTTGATACATTAATTATTCATTCAAATTTAGAAGTATAACCACTTCTATGTTCTCAAGAAGTATGTCTCATAAATTTATGGCTTGTACTTTATAGTATTTATAGATCTCCAATGTGATTAATAGATCCACAATTTCCCTCTATTTCCATTGTCGCCCGATTGATCAAAGGGTTGGTTTAATTTGTTAGTTGACGACAGGGTTATGGAATTCACTTGTATAATTAAGAAAAAGGCATTACGATATTTAATGGGTTCATGCATCTCTGTTTCTTGTCTAAGATTTTTCGTCCTTTGCATCTAAATTCTTTGTTCCATAGTTTCTATTTACATTGAAAGGTCAAAATCATTACTTCTAGAGTTCAACAACATGCTCGGTGGGGCTTATTCGTATGCATATGTTTTTGTATGTATCCCTATACATATATGTGTTTCTGTATGTAACTCGAAACACAATTAGTTCTTTTTATGAACAATAGTTTTCATTGGTAACTTAAAATAAAATAAGAAAGTCTATCCCGACCGCAAAGGGCAATCCCAGGGATGTAATTCCCCATATAGATACATAAAAAGGTGTATGTATTTTCTACTTTAATTCAGTGGGATCTCCTCCTATGGTTATTCTTTATTAAATAGGTCAAGCAGATAATATTGCGTACCAATTTGGCAAAAAATTCTTAATATAAATGATGGGATCGAGAAGCCATCAATGTGATTACAAATTATGGCGTACTTCCACCAGTCACTTCTCATTTCCATGTTAACTAATTAGTAAAATATTTGTACAATAACTACATATATGATGTAGGAGTTTTTACCCTGCCTTCACCATTTTCCCATAGAATGTTACTGAATAGAAATATACCATACATATTAAAAGAAAATTATAAGAACTTATTCGGTAGTAATATGTTATTTCTCTCTTGTAATCATTCAGATTAGAATGACTCTTATTTAACGATAAATTCAACAACGGCAGTTATATGCACGCGATGATGCTAATTCTCTCTTTAAATCATTCAGATCAGAATGATTCCTATTTAACGATAGTTTCAAATGGAAATCATTTGTCCAGAAATATATCTATGTATATGGAAAGCAACTTAAGACAAGAGATGTATAACCAGGAAAAGGATAGATGAACATATATGAACCAAACGCTGGAAGAAAAATGGAACAACGATGTTCCTCCCAACCTTATAATGGAGCAGCCAAGGTTACTTATTCTGTTCACCCCCTAACCTGATCATGAATCCATGAGGGCGAATTCCAGAACCCCTCCTCAGCAACAGTCTTTTTCTCAGCCACTTCTCCTTGCCTCACACTCAGAATTTAGTGTTCATAACAGAAAGAGTCCAATTCACTTTTTCTGGTGCATACTTCGCACCGTCATGCCTCTTCACATATGTTATTTATCAACACAAATCCTTTTTGCCTAGGTCTTTTTTCCCTCCCTTGGAAATTTTCGAAGCTTTCTAAATCCTTGATTTTTAAGGGCTTCCATTGGCCAAATCCATGATTTTCCACTTTTAACAATCATCCCAAAGGTAGTTTCAGCATGTTCCCCACTCACGGAGTCATGGTCAGTTGATTTTAACATGGTTATTCCATTTGTCCTCCTGCAATAAATATAAAATATTTTATTTTCATACAAGTTTCAAAATCAAATAATTAGTTGGGTCCAATTAGAATTTATGCCCAACAGTCATAATAATTTATTTACAATTTACCAAATTTGAAATTTGGAATTTCCATAAATGGAAAAAATTTCCAAATTTGAATTTACCAAAAACAGAATAGTTTTCTAACAAATTTGTTTTTTTGAATTTTGAAATTACTTTAATTTTGGAGATGTCACACACAAGAACACAAGAAGTATCCTGGGAAACCCTTCTCAACAAGGGAGTAAAACCCAACCAAATCCTTTTCTATATTCTTCAAGAGAAATACCTTCACCACCAAGAAAACTTAGCACACAAGAGGGTTCTTTCAAACCCTATAAGACTAGCACCTAAGAGAGGTGCGTGCGTTTCCCAAGAAGGTGCACTTTTCTCATGACGATGCACCCAACACTTTGGGATTTCACATGTTCACCTTGTGCTCAGCCAGAAGCACATCCAACTCTGGAGATCTCCTTTCTCACTGTGTTACATAGGATAATCATCCGAAGTTCTTCTGAACTCTCTTTAAGGAGGAGGCCATCTCTATGTTCCAACTCTGTCTCATATAGGAACCACACATCCCTCTCAGGGGTTCTCTCTTAGGTTTGTGTTGTGGAGAATGTCTCACGTAGTTGTAATCATAAACACTCCCTCTTAGCTAGGGAGGAATTCTTCATCATGCCAAGTTTCACATGGATGTACTTTGAACTTTGTCTTGGTTGTAGTTATCAACACTCCCTCTTATCTAGGTAGGTACCCTTCACAAATTTAATCTGGGGAATATGTCTGCAATCTTCTCATGTGTAGGAAGGTATTGTGTATGTCCTTATTTTCCTCTACATCATGTCTCTAATATAGTCATATTTTATCTCAACATGTTTAGATCTATCATAAAACACTAGGTTGTCAAAGAGATTTACACACATCTCTGGTTATCATTATAAAATCCCTCTCATGATCAAGTAAATCTATCAGAAGCTTGTGAATTCACATTTCTTTTCCCAGTTGATGCTACATACTTTTCTTCTGTGGTAATCAAGGCCACAGAGTTTTGTTTTCTGCTGCACTAGGAATCCATGACAACCTGCACGGTAAAAAAACAACCAGATGTTCTCTTTTGTTCCACTGTACTCTCTGCTCAATCTTTATCAGCATATCCTACAAACTCAAGTTCACACTAGAAGCATATATGAAGCCATATCCAAATGTTCCTCGTATATATATAAATACATGTTTTTTTGTTGTCCAATGATTCTATCTCAGTTGACTCACGAAATGAATAAGTACATTCACTCCATAGGATGAATAAAGTATGGTGTTAACCATATATATCAGTGATCCAATCAGTTGTGGATCAGTCTCATCTGAATCATCATCAATATTTTTCTTCAAATCCATCACCATGGATTTGCATTCTGTCATACTGAACTTCTTTAATATTCCCA
>JZKD02S2119605.1:27150-46652 GCA_000966675.3 Picea glauca
GGACACTTTTGGCAGTAGGGCCGAGTTATTGAGGGTTTTAGCCTTCTATTGGAGCGTGGCATTCTTCAGCTGGAGAGTTTGGCATTCAGATTTGCTTGTATTGATCTTCATTTCTTATTCAGCCTTTGAAGGCATTATTTTGTATTAGCAAGAGCATTTTGTAGCAGCTCGTATCTATTGCTTGTACGACCATCTGAGGTTTATGCCAGATCGACCATCTATTGTATTGATATTACATTGCTCATAATAAAAAGGTCAGATCTTTGCTTGTGCTTCTACATATTGAATATATTGTGATCTCCATGTGTTGATGAATCTTGTATGTACTTAATAACTCAATAAATTAGTAGTAGTTAGTGATTCCAAGAAAGAATTTGGCTTGGGATCATTACACAGATAGATGCAAATGCTGTAGATAAATGGTTGAATATGCTAGAAGGGTATTTTTTGGTCCATAATTTTTCCAATAGAGAAAAGATTACATTTATGCTCCTTAAGGTTGCCCCCCATGTCAAGGATTGGTGGGAGACTTACTATGAGCAAAGGGCCACTGAGGAATTTGCAATATTCTTGATCGCCCCCACTTGGGATTATTTCAGGGATGTTATTAAGGAACAATAATACCTTGTTGGAATCTATGATGACCAATATATGAAATGGACCATAGTACGACAGAAAAGGGACCAAACAGTACCAGAGTTCACAAATATCTTCCATACCTTGTGCAACAAACTAGGTATCAAATATCCGAATGACATCTGGTGCTCAAGTACCTTGACTATCTACATAGATACGTCCAAACATAAATGGAGTTTCTAGACATCTCATCACCAGGAGCGGCTTATCGATATGCTATCAAAATTGAGTAGAAATTTAAATAAAAGAAGTAGGAGTTTGGATCTACAAATTCCTCACAGCAGAAGCAGGGAAAAGGCAGCCCCAACCCATAGAAAAAAGGACAAATAAAGGATGGACCCCCTTAGGACAACCAGTCTAAGCCACAAATAAAGAAAGGTAATGAGAAGACGAAGAAAGACACTAGGAAGTGGTGTGAATTCTATAAAATCCCCTGGAATAACATTGATGAATGTCACTCAAAGAAGTCGTTGGTGGTTGAGCTGGAAACCTCAGAGTCAAAGGAAGGTTCTGAATCTAAATCAAATTCAAACAAGGGGAAGCATATCATTGATGAAGAACCCATTTCCATTGTCGCTACCACCAAGGTCCAACCTATTGAACTATTGTAACTGCGAAGAATATTCTAATTATTATTGAGTTATTTTTATATAGATCAAATCCCCTTTTGTGGATTGATCATGTCAAGTCTTGTATATGACCAAATCCCCTTTTGTCGATTGGTCAAATTATCTTTATACAGTGGTAATTGAGAAGTCGACCCCTAGGGATAATTAAAATGGTTCTAACCATGAATTGGAGAAGTAGGCCCTGCTTGATGAAGAGACACAACCCTAGCACCTCCCAACCTGTATAAATAAGAGATGATAACACCTCATTCTTACACTCACTCAAGTCACTCATCTAGTGCACAAGTTTTGATGGAAGCTATAGTTAGAAGAGGGAGAAGAGAGAGGTGCATGCTTAGTCTTGGATTTTCTCGGTGGTTTGGTATTTTATCTTGGCATTGTATTGGAAATCTATATATTAAGGAAGTTTTTGTTGGGTTTCCTCCCCCATGAGGGTTTCCAAGGATAAAATATTATGTATCTTGTGATTGTGTTTCATTCAGTGATCCTGCTTATACTATTATTGTCTATTAAATTGAAAAGAACTTAATAGCATCTCTAAATTTAACATGGTATCCGAGCTTGACTGAATAGAGAACCCTTCACTGGGTAACAAAAAACGTCACTGTTGTCATACCAGAAAATTAGGGCTTTTGTTGTAAGGGAATTTCATCCTAAAAACCATCTAGGGAAGTGCACCCTAGCCTAGTGAACTCAATTGCATCTCGAGAGCACCTTTTTTAGTGTCCAGAGCCTCTAGAAAGTGAAACCCTAGTTTTGGCTGGTACAAGAAAACCAGAACTGGTACCAGAAGTACCAGTCTAGATTTGCACAAGCTCAATTTCAAGGGGTAAAATTTGAATTTTTCTGAAAATAGTCTGCATCAGCCTACTCGCCTTAGCCAAGTGCACCTCCTGGTAAGTTCAAATTCAATTTCTGAGCACATTCAATTTTTGATCATTTTCCCAGCCCCAGGTCAAGATGTCTGCAAGCACCAAGATTGTTGACAAGTTAGAATGTGTGGAAAACTTTCATGCCTAGTAGTATAGTATTTATCTCATTCTTGAATGGAATGACCTTTCAAAATTCATAAAGGAAAATGTACCATAACCCGAAGAATATACATCTAAAGGAAAGTACAAAAACGATATGGTTAGGGCCAAAAGGATCATTGCAGACTCCATTAAAGATCACTTGATTTCTCAAGTGGCTTAAGAAAATACTCCAAAAGAGATTTTTGATTCCCTAAACAAAATGTATTAAGGAAATAACATTAACTGGAAGATGAACTTGACAACCCAACTCAAGAATACAAAGATGTATAAAGAAGAAAAAATTCATGACTATTTCTATAGGATTACTCATTTCAAAGAACAACTAGAAGCTATTGGAGACAAATTGGATGAATATGAATTCATCATGAAAACTCTTAATGGTATCACAAGAACTTGGGATGCCTTCATCCAAACCATCTGTTCAAGGAAGGAAAAACTCAAGTTTGACATTCTTTGGGAAGAATGTGTTCAAGAAGAAGCAAGAGTAGCTAACCGAGAAGCAGTGTTTTTAAGGGATGAGGACCAAGCCCTAGCTTCTCATGCTAAAGGAGGAAAGAGAAGGTCTCATTTCCTAAAAAAGACCCACCTCCATAAGGAATCTCACTCCCCAATTAGATTCACCCATTTCCATAAAGAATCTCACCCTCCAAGGAGATTCCAGAAGTTCCAGAAAGGTCAAAGAAGAGAAAAAGATTTCTCCTCTTGTCATTGTTATCATTGTGATAAGATGGGACATATTTCTAAGAATTTTCCATCCATAAGAGAAGAATACAAGAAAATAAATAACAAAAGACATCATGCCCATGCAATTGAAGATGATGAGCCACCCATGAAGATGACTAAAGAAGAGATTGAAAACTATGTTTTATTTTCTGCCCTCTCAGGATTTGTGTCACCCGGAGAAGATACTTGGCTCATAGAGAGTGGTGCTTCTAAGAAAATGATAGTTCAGAGAGACATTCTCTCTAGCCTTACAGAAAAGAAATTTCCCCAGAAAGTTACACTCAAAGATTATTACCAGTACCCTATCAAATGAGTAGCAGAATCCACCTACAAACTTGATTCAGGGTCCTCGATGAAAATGAAGGATGTATTATATGTACCATGTTTGAAAAAAAAATTACTTTCTAACTCAGCTTTAGATAAGAAAGGTTTCATGGTTTCTTTCATATATGGTAAAGTTCTTATGTGGCATAAAGGAAAAACCATAGAAGATGCAATTGTCATTGGAAGAGAAGAAGGTGGCCTGTATAAGTTAAAAGGTCACTCAGATGCAACTTTGACTCACTCCACTGAGAATCCATGTGAACTTTGGCATAGAAGACTAGCTCACATCAACTACAAAGCCTTACCATATGTAAGCAAGGTAGTTACAGGTCTACCAGAATTCAAGGTTGATCATGAAGGTGTGAGCAAGGGATGTGCACAAGAAAAGAACATAAAGATTCCTTTCCTGAAGAGCATCAATAAAGCAGAAGGAATCTTGGAGCTTATCCACTTAGATGTATGTGGTCCAATTCCATCAACCTCTGTTAGTGGGTATGCACACTATGTGTCATTTATTGATGATTATTCTCGGAAGACTTGGGTTTATTTCTTGAAGTCAAAAGATGAAGTATTTGGAAAATTCAAGTAATTCAAAGCCTTGATAGAAAACCTCTCTAAAAGAAAAATCAAGATGCCCAGGTTAGATAATGGAGGATAATACACCTCAAAACAATTTGCAATATTTTGAGATGTCGGGATTAAGAGGGAGCTCACCACTACCTATAATCCTCAACAAAATGGTGTAGCGGAAATAAAGAATAGAACAATAATGGAAGCAATGAAGACTATGATCCACGATCAAGATCTTCCAATGCACTTATGGGATGAAGAAACAAGAACAACAATTTATGTCCAAAACAAATTATCCCATAGTGCACTTGGATTCAAAACCCCCTAAGAAATGTTCTCCAGAAAGAAGCCATATGTAAGACATCTCAAGATATTTGGTTTTCTAGTGTTTGTACACATTCTTAAAGAAAGGAGAACTAAGATGGACCCTTCATGAAGAAGGAAATATTTTTTGGATACTATGAGGTCTCTAAGGCCTTCAGAATTTATATACCAGGTTACCATGATATTGATATCAACATAGATGTAACCTTTGATGAAGATACAACAGTCAAGAAATCAAGAAGATGATAGCTTGAAGAAGTATATGAAGAAGAACATGTAGCTCCCAAAGTTATAAAACTAGTAAGGGAAGTTACAGTTATCCATGATGAGGAGATTCCAGAATATCACGACATGATAGAATCTCAAGAACCTCCCCAAATGATGATCTCTCACAAGAGAAATCCAGCTTGGGCAAGGGAACGTATTCAAGATAGAGAGAAGTATGGTTCTCCAAGAGGAACCATGAGAGAAATAAAGAAACCTAAGCCATTCTCCAGTTATATGGCTTTGATGTGCAATCTCATATAAAAAGAACCTACTTGCTTTGAAGATGCCATTTAGAAGAAAAAATGGGCGGATGCCATGAAAAAAGAATACCAATCCATTATAAAGAATGATGTATGGGAAATAGTTCCCAGACCAAAGGACAAAGATGTGGTATCTTCCAATTGGTTATAAAAGATAAAACATGTTGCAGATGAAAGTATTGAAAAGCATAAAGCAATATTTGTAGCTCGTGGATTTTCTCAAAAGGAAGGAATTGATTATGCAGAGACATTTTCTCCTATATCCAGATACACTTCTATTAGAACAATCATATCTCTTGCAGCCAGGATGAAGTGGAAGTTACACCAGAAGGATGTGAAAACAACCTTCTTAAATGGTGTCATTGAAGAATAAGTGTATATAGAACAACCTCAAGGTTTGAAGTTGAAGATAGAAAAACTCATGTCTTCAGGTTGAAGAAGTCTCAGTACAGGTTGAAGCAAGCTCCTAGAGCTTGGTATGGTAGAATTGACAATTTTCTGACGAGCTTGGGCTTTACCAAGAGTAAATTTGACTCTAATATTTACTTCAAGGTTATGAATGATGATCCAATTATATTGTTGTTGTATGTGGATGACCTATTCTTAACTGGAGAAGAAAATATCATCACTAATTGTAAGAAGAAGCTCATTGCAAAATTTGAGATGAAAGACCTAGTCCTGATGCATTATTTCTTAGGTATTGGAGTTTGGAAGAGCCCAGAGAAGATCTTCCTTAACCAAGGGAAGTATGTAGTTGAAATACTTAATATATTTGATATGTTGGAATGTAAATCCATGAACACACCCATGGAAACAAAGTTGAAGCTCTTGGTTGATACTTCGTCAGAATTGGTTGATGCTACATTGTACAGACAAATCATTGGATCGTTGATGTATCTGATGAATACCAGGCCAAATATATGTTTTGTTGTGAACACCTTGAGTCAATATCTAGTAGATCCCAGACGTGTTCACCTTGTTTCTTCAAAACATGTGATGAGATACCTTAAGGGTACGTTGGACTTTGGTCTCTGTTATACTAGAGATCATGACTTTATGTTGATTGGTTATACTGATTCAAATTGGGCTAGAAGTGTCTCTGATAGAAAGAGCACTTCAGGATGTTGTTTCAATCTGGGGTCAGCCATGACTTCATGGAAGAGTAGGAAGCAATCCAGTATTTCTCTTAGCACGACAGAAGCAGAATACATTGTTGCATGTTTCACCAGTTGTTAAGCCATGTGGATTTATAAGTTGTTGACAGGTCTATTCGATCTGGAGATGGAAGCCATTGTGATTTTATGTGATAACCAGAGTTGCATAAAGATGGCGGAGAACCCAGTGTTCCATGACAAGTCGAAGCACATATAAATTTGGTATCACTATATTTGTGATATGGTGAAAAGGGGAGATGTAAAGCTCCAATATGTTGGCACAGATGAGTAGGTTGTAGATGTATTGACCAAGCCTCTGTCTCGTGTAAAGTTTGAATACTCTCGAGACAAGCTTGGTATAGTCCAAAAGGACCTCCCTCGAAAGGGGGAGTGATGTTTATAATACTATAGTATTCCAACCAACAACGGATAGCTCTGTTAGAATTTTATATCCTAGGGGACTGATCATCCTTGGGCAGATCCTGAAGTTCCGGTAAGGAAGGTATGTCAGAGAACCTATGCATGTATATGCCAGTTGTGGTCAATAGTGGTAGCTCCATTAGGATTTTATATCCTAGGGAATCTTTTGATTCTTGGGTAGATCTCGAAGGTTCGATAAGGATAGTCTATCAGAGTACCATGTGGTAGCTTCGTTAGGATTTTATATCCTAGGGAATATTATGATTCCTGGGTAGATCCCTAGTATCTGTCAGAGTACCACAAAATGATGTTGTTGCACCTACCTCATTCTGTTGCCATATGATGATGATGTTGTTATCTCATCCTCATGTTGATGATGTTGTTCCAACCTCATTTTGTTGTTGATGATGTTGTATTAGCCTAGTGTTGTTGATGATGATGTTGTATCAGCCTTGTGTTGTTGATGATGATGCTTGTATCAACCTCATATAGTTGTTGATGATGTATCATCTTTGTACTGGTTGATGATGTTGTATTAGTGTTATACTAATTGATGTTGATGCAGATAATGATGATGATGCTACTTCAGCTCCATAATGTGAAAGATGATGATGAGAAAAACTTCTGATGATTTATAGATGTGCCAGTCAGTGTTCTAGATGTTGATGATGTTGNCCAAGGTCCAACCTATTGAACTATTGTAACTGCGAAGAATATTATAATTATTATTGAGTTATTTTTATATAGATCAAATCCCCTTTTGTGGATTGATCATGTCAAGTCTTGTATATGGCCAAATCCCCTTTTGTCGATTGGTCAAATTATGTTTATACAGTGGTAATTGGGAAGTCGACCCCTAGGGATAATTAAAATGGTTCTAACCACTAATTGGAGAAGTGAGCCTTGTTTGATGAAGAGACACAACCCAAGCACCTCCCAACCTATATAAATAAGAGATGATAACACCTCATTCTTACACTCACTCAAGTCACTCATCTAGTGCGCAAGTTTTGATGGAAGCTATAGTTAGAAGAGGGAGAAGAGAGAGGTGCATGCTTAGTCTTGGATTTTCTCGGTGGTTTGGTATTTTATCTTGGCATTGTATTGGTAATCTATATATTAAGGGAGTTTTTGTTGGGTTTTATCCCCCATGAGGGTTTCCAAGGATAAAATGTTATGTATCTTGTGATTGTGTTTCATTCAGTGATCCTTCTTATGCTATTATTGTCTATTAAATTGAAAAGAACTTAATAGAATCTCTAAATTTAACATGGTATCCGAGCTTGACTGAATAGAGAACCCTTCACTGGGTAACAAAAAACATCACTGTTGTCATACCAGAAAATTAGGGCATTTGTTGTAAGGGAATTTCAACCTAAAAACCATCTAGGGAAGTGCACCCTAGCCTAGTGAACTCATTTGCATCTCAAGAGAACCTTTTTTAGTGGCCAGAGCCTCTAGAAAGTGAAACCCTAGTTTTGGCTGGTACACGAAAACCAGAACTGGTACCAGAAGTACCAGTTTAGATTTGCACAAGCTCAATTTCAAGGGGTAAAATTTGGATTTTTATGAAAACAGACCGGACCAGCCTACTTGCCTTAGCTAAGTGCACCTCCTGGTAATTTCAAATACAATTTCTGAGCACATTCAATTTTTGGTCATTTTCCCAGCTCCAGGTCAAGATGTATGCAAGAACCAAGATTGTTGACAAGTTAGAATGTGTGCAAAACTTTCATGCCTGGAAGTATAGTATTTCTCTCATTCTTGAATGGAATGACCTTGCAAAATTCATAAAGGAAAATGTACCAGAACCCGAAGAATATGCAGCTAAAGGAAAGTACAAGAACGATATGGTTAGGGCCAAAAGGATCATTGCAGACTCCATTAAAGATCACTTGATTCCTCAAGTGGCTTCAAAAAATACTCCAAAAGAGATTTTTGATTCCCTAAACAAAATGTATGAAGGAAATAACATTAACTGGAAGATGAACTTGAGAACCCAACTAAAAAATACAAAGATGTATAAAGAAGAAAAAATTCATGACTATTTCTATAGGATTACTCATTTCAAAGAACAACTAGAAGATATTGGAGACAAATTGGATGAAGATGAACTCATCATGAAAAATCTTAATGGTATCACAAGAACTTGGGATGCCTTCATCCAAACCATCTGTGCAAGGAAGGAAAAACTCAAGTTTGACATTCTTTGGGAAGAATGTGTTCAAGAAGAAGAAAAAGTAGCTAACCGAGAAGTAATATTTTTAAGGGATGAAGACAAAGCCCTAGCTTCTCATGCTAAAGGAGGAAAGAGAAGGTCTCATTTCCTAAAAGAGACCCACCTCCATAAGGAATCTCACTCCCCAAATAGATTCACCCATTTCCATAAAGAATCTCACCCTCCAAGGAGATTCCAGAAGTTCCAGAAAGGTCAAAGAAGAGAAAACGATTTCTCCTCTTATCATTGTTATCATTGTGATAAGATGGGACATATTTCTAAGAATTGTCTAGCCATAAGAGAAGAATACAAGAAAATAAATAACAAAAGACATCATGCCCATGCAATTGAAGATGATGAGCCACCCATGAAGATGACTAAAGAAGAGATTGAAAACTATGTTTTATTTTCTGCCCTCTCAGGATTTGTGTCACCCGGAGAAGATACTTGGCTCATAGAGAGTGGTGCTTCTAAGAAAATGATAGTTCAGAGAGACATTCTCTCTAGCCTTACAGAAAAGAAATTTCCCCAGAAAGTTACACTCAAAGATTATTACCAGTACCCTATCAAATGAGTAGCAGAATCCACCTACAAACTTGATTCAGGGTCCTCGATGAAAATGAAGGATGTATTATATGTACCATGTTTGAAAAAAAAATTACTTTCTAACTCAGCTTTAGATAAGAAAGGTTTCATGGTTTCTTTCATATATGGTAAAGTTCTTATGTGGCATAAAGGAAAAACCATAGAAGATGCAATTGTCATTGGAAGAGAAGAAGGTGGCCTGTATAAGTTAAAAGGTCACTCAGATGCAACTTTGACTCACTCCACTGAGAATCCATGTGAACTTTGGCATAGAAGACTAGCTCACATCAACTACAAAGCCTTACCATATGTAAGCAAGGTAGTTACAGGTCTACCAGAATTCAAGGTTGATCATGAAGGTGTGAGCAAGGGATGTGCACAAGAAAAGAACATAAAGATTCCTTTCCTGAAGAGCATCAATAAAGCAGAAGGAATCTTGGAGCTTATCCACTTAGATGTATGTGGTCCAATTCCATCAACCTCTGTTAGTGGGTATGCACACTATGTGTCATTTATTGATGATTATTCTCGGAAGACTTGGGTTTATTTCTTGAAGTCAAAAGATGAAGTATTTGGAAAATTCAAGTAATTCAAAGCCTTGATAGAAAACCTCTCTAAAAGAAAAATCAAGATGCCCAGGTTAGATAATGGAGGATAATACACCTCAAAACAATTTGCAATATTTTGAGATGTCGGGATTAAGAGGGAGCTCACCACTACCTATAATCCTCAACAAAATGGTGTAGCGGAAATAAAGAATAGAACAATAATGGAAGCAATGAAGACTATGATCCACGATCAAGATCTTCCAATGCACTTATGGGATGAAGAAACAAGAACAACAATTTATGTCCAAAACAAATTATCCCATAGTGCACTTGGATTCAAAACCCCCTAAGAAATGTTCTCCAGAAAGAAGCCATATGTAAGACATCTCAAGATATTTGGTTTTCTAGTGTTTGTACACATTCTTAAAGAAAGGAGAACTAAGATGGACCCTTCATGAAGAAGGAAATATTTTTTGGATACTATGAGGTCTCTAAGGCCTTCAGAATTTATATACCAGGTTACCATGATATTGATATCAACATAGATGTAACCTTTGATGAAGATACAACAGTCAAGAAATCAAGAAGATGATAGCTTGAAGAAGTATATGAAGAAGAACATGTAGCTCCCAAAGTTATAAAACTAGTAAGGGAAGTTACAGTTATCCATGATGAGGAGATTCCAGAATATCACGACATGATAGAATCTCAAGAACCTCCCCAAATGATGATCTCTCACAAGAGAAATCCAGCTTGGGCAAGGGAACGTATTCAAGATAGAGAGAAGTATGGTTCTCCAAGAGGAACCATGAGAGAAATAAAGAAACCTAAGCCATTCTCCAGTTATATGGCTTTGATGTGCAATCTCATATAAAAAGAACCTACTTGCTTTGAAGATGCCATTTAGAAGAAAAAATGGGCGGATGCCATGAAAAAAGAATACCAATCCATTATAAAGAATGATGTATGGGAAATAGTTCCCAGACCAAAGGACAAAGATGTGGTATCTTCCAATTGGTTATAAAAGATAAAACATGTTGCAGATGAAAGTATTGAAAAGCATAAAGCAATATTTGTAGCTCGTGGATTTTCTCAAAAGGAAGGAATTGATTATGCAGAGACATTTTCTCCTATATCCAGATACACTTCTATTAGAACAATCATATCTCTTGCAGCCAGGATGAAGTGGAAGTTACACCAGAAGGATGTGAAAACAACCTTCTTAAATGGTGTCATTGAAGAATAAGTGTATATAGAACAACCTCAAGGTTTGAAGTTGAAGATAGAAAAACTCATGTCTTCAGGTTGAAGAAGTCTCAGTACAGGTTGAAGCAAGCTCCTAGAGCTTGGTATGGTAGAATTGACAATTTTCTGACGAGCTTGGGCTTTACCAAGAGTAAATTTGACTCTAATATTTACTTCAAGGTTATGAATGATGATCCAATTATATTGTTGTTGTATGTGGATGACCTATTCTTAACTGGAGAAGAAAATATCATCACTAATTGTAAGAAGAAGCTCATTGCAAAATTTGAGATGAAAGACCTAGTCCTGATGCATTATTTCTTAGGTATTGGAGTTTGGAAGAGCCCAGAGAAGATCTTCCTTAACCAAGGGAAGTATGTAGTTGAAATACTTAATATATTTGATATGTTGGAATGTAAATCCATGAACACACCCATGGAAACAAAGTTGAAGCTCTTGGTTGATACTTCGTCAGAATTGGTTGATGCTACATTGTACAGACAAATCATTGGATCGTTGATGTATCTGATGAATACCAGGCCAAATATATGTTTTGTTGTGAACACCTTGAGTCAATATCTAGTAGATCCCAGACGTGTTCACCTTGTTTCTTCAAAACATGTGATGAGATACCTTAAGGGTACGTTGGACTTTGGTCTCTGTTATACTAGAGATCATGACTTTATGTTGATTGGTTATACTGATTCAAATTGGGCTAGAAGTGTCTCTGATAGAAAGAGCACTTCAGGATGTTGTTTCAATCTGGGGTCAGCCATGACTTCATGGAAGAGTAGGAAGCAATCCAGTATTTCTCTTAGCACGACAGAAGCAGAATACATTGTTGCATGTTTCACCAGTTGTTAAGCCATGTGGATTTATAAGTTGTTGACAGGTCTATTCGATCTGGAGATGGAAGCCATTGTGATTTTATGTGATAACCAGAGTTGCATAAAGATGGCGGAGAACCCAGTGTTCCATGACAAGTCGAAGCACATATAAATTTGGTATCACTATATTTGTGATATGGTGAAAAGGGGAGATGTAAAGCTCCAATATGTTGGCACAGATGAGTAGGTTGTAGATGTATTGACCAAGCCTCTGTCTCGTGTAAAGTTTGAATACTCTCGAGACAAGCTTGGTATAGTCCAAAAGGACCTCCCTCGAAAGGGGGAGTGATGTTTATAATACTATAGTATTCCAACCAACAACGGATAGCTCTGTTAGAATTTTATATCCTAGGGGACTGATCATCCTTGGGCAGATCCTGAAGTTCCGGTAAGGAAGGTATGTCAGAGAACCTATGCATGTATATGCCAGTTGTGGTCAATAGTGGTAGCTCCATTAGGATTTTATATCCTAGGGAATCTTTTGATTCTTGGGTAGATCTCGAAGGTTCGATAAGGATAGTCTATCAGAGTACCATGTGGTAGCTTCGTTAGGATTTTATATCCTAGGGAATATTATGATTCCTGGGTAGATCCCTAGTATCTGTCAGAGTACCACAAAATGATGTTGTTGCACCTACCTCATTCTGTTGCCATATGATGATGATGTTGTTATCTCATCCTCATGTTGATGATGTTGTTCCAACCTCATTTTGTTGTTGATGATGTTGTATTAGCCTAGTGTTGTTGATGATGATGTTGTATCAGCCTTGTGTTGTTGATGATGATGCTTGTATCAACCTCATATAGTTGTTGATGATGTATCATCTTTGTACTGGTTGATGATGTTGTATTAGTGTTATACTAATTGATGTTGATGCAGATAATGATGATGATGCTACTTCAGCTCCATAATGTGAAAGATGATGATGAGAAAAACTTCTGATGATTTATAGATGTGCCAGTCAGTGTTCTAGATGTTGATGATGTTGCTTCCCTCTCTCTATCCTGACGATGTTTTATTGGGTTGTGTTAGTAGAATACCCTTCTTGTTAAGGGGGAGTGTTGAAATATTGTAATTGCGAAGAATATTCTAATTATTATTGAGTTATTTTTATATAGATCAAATCCCATTTTGTGGATTGATCATGTCGGTTCTTGTATAGGACTAAATCCCCCTTTGTGGATTGGTCAAATTATCTTTATATAGTGGTAATTGAGAATTTGACCTCTAGGTCTAATTAAAGTGGTTCTAACCACTCATTGGAGAAGTCGTCCCTTCTTGACGAAGAGACACAACCCTAGTGCCTCCCAGCTAGTATAAGCAAGAGATGATAGTACCTCATTTTTACACTCACTCAAGTCACTCATCTAGTGTGCAAGTTTTAAAGGAAGTTGCAATTAGAAGAAGGAGAAGAGAGAGGCACATGTTTAGTCTTAGATATTCTTGGTGGTTTGGTCTTTTATCTTGGAATTGTATTGGCAATCTATATTAAGGAATATATATTGGGTTTTATCCCCCATGAGGGTTTCCCAGGATAAACTGTTGTGTATATTGTGATTGTGTTTCTTTCAGTGATCCTGCTTATGCTATTATTATCTAGTAAATTGAAAAAAACTTAATAACATCTCTAAATTGAACACAGCCAAGTGAACCAAAAGAACCAGAGGAAGGTAAATTCCTTTTTAACTCGCGTATGTGGGTGAAGGGTGCTCCACTAAATTTCATTGTCGATAACATAAGTCAAAAGAACTTGATCTCAAAAGAGGTCATTAAGTAATTAAACCTACCGACAACACCATAGCTGCAACCCTAAAACATCAGGTGGCTCCACTAAGGAAGAGATCTACATGTCAGCCAACAATGTCATTTGTGCTACAACATAAAGCCCTTCAAGGTTGAGGTATTGTGTGATATTTCCCCCCTTGAAGTTTGTGATGTTATTTTAGGCCAACCATACTTGTCGAAACAACACGATGTATATGAGTCTAGACCTCGCAGTGTTATTATTACTTTGGTTAGACAATTGTACATGATACTAGAGGTAGCTCTACCTATCACCATTTATTTAATCTTTGCTAAGCAATCCAGGAAGGTAATTTCCCAGACTGGGAAATTTGTCTTCTTCATGATTTGATATCAAAGTGAACAGAGGGTTGCAACCACATCCATGGCCTCTGCATAGGGCCTCTCCACACAACAAAAATAGGTGGAAAATATCATGGAAGAAAACAAATACATATTCTCCTCACCCACCATGGTACCGTTGCACTGTCAGGTAGAGCATTCAATTGATCTAACCCCCAGTGCACCTCTACCCAATGGTCTAGTCTATAGCCGATGTCTGATGGAAAATGAGGAAATCAAGCGACATATCCAAGATTTTCTTCAAAAGAGGCACATCCAAACCAAATCCTCACCCTGTGAGAAACTAATTTTACTTGTGCAAAAGAAACATAGAACTTGGCAATTTTGCATTGATTATACGGCCCTAAAAAAAATCACATTGAGGAACTAGTACCTAATTCCCCGAATTGACCATCTTCTTGACCAACTCAATGGAGCCAAGTTCTTCAGTAAGATTGACCTGAATTCTAGCTACCACCAGGTCCCAATAGAATAGATTGATGTATGGAAGACTTATTTCAAGTCTAAAGAAGGTATTTTCAAATGTCTAGTCATGCCCTTTGGTTTAACAAATGATCCAACAACTTTCATGAGATTGATGGATGATATATTTCCACCTTTCACTGATTCTTTTGTGGTGGTATATCTTGATTATATCCTCATCTTCAACAAGAATTGGGCAGAACACTTGTAGCATATTCAACATGTCTTCAAACTCTGTGACAACACCAACTTTATGCTAACTTGGAAAAATATTCCTTCGACATGAACTAGGTCCAATACCTAGGATACATTGTTGATGAGCATGGTGTGCATGTAGATCCAGCCAAGATCCAAGTCATTCGTGACTGGCCAGCCCTGACCACACTAACTGAGCTTCGAAGTTTCTTAGGACTTTCCAACTTCTATCACAGGTTCATGTTGGAATTCTCCCATATTGCATGTTCCCTCAACCAAGTGACCAAGGGTGGTGGCAAGGAAATTTTTTTGTGGGGTAATTCACAATAGAAAGAATTTGATGACCTGAAAAATCGCTTGTGCTCAGCTCTAGTACTCTCCTTACCCGATTTGCAACAACCTTTTTAGATTGAGATTGATGCCTCAGATTATGTCATGGGCGCATTTCTCACTCAACACAGTCATCCAATGACATATCATAGTGAGACAATATCAGATGTCATTCATAATTACCCCACCTATGACAAAGAAATGTATTCCATTGTACAATGGAAACACTACATTCTCTGGAAGGAGACAATCATTCACACTAATCACAAGCCTCTGCAGTTCATGCAGACATAAGGAAAATTGCAGAACAACTGCATCAAAAGTGGTCCACATACTTCCAACAGTTCAATATCAACATCAAATATAAGACAAGGAGCATCAATCGTGTCATCGAATGTCTCAGTAAACCTCCAATTGTATCCTTAACCACGATGCTCTACTCTTGTGGCCATGAGGCATATGAGTGGCCCCAACTCTACAAGAGAGACCTTGACTTCACTACCACTTACCAGATGATGGGCACATGCATGAATGTCACTAACTTTCATCTTTAGGATGGACTCTTATTCCATATGGGCCACCTATGTGTTCCTTCAAGTGAGCATGTGAAGCTGATTTGGGAAACTCACTACAATCGGATGGCATGACATTTTGGCATGGAAAAGACCATGACAGTACTACAAAAGCATTTATGTTGGCCAAAACTGTGCCAAGATGTCAACAAGTATATTAGGTCCTGTAGTGCCTGTGCCATTTCCAAACCAACCACTAAGAAGCAAGGCTTGTACACCCCTATGCCTACTCCTGACAGGCCATGGGAGTCAATATTGATGGACTACATGTCAATCCTTCCTTCAACCAAGCAAGGAAATGACTGTGTTTTTGTGGTGGTTGATCATTTTTCTAAGATGGCCATCCTAACAACCTGCAAGAAGAATATCACAGTGGAAGCCACTGCCAAGCTCTTATTCAAATGGGTGTGGGTACACTTTGGGATACCAAAGACCATCATATCAGATCGGGAAAGAAGGTTCCTAAGCACATTTTGGTCCAGCCTCTAGTCACTGTTGGATACCAATATCACCAAATCTATTGCCTTCCACCCCCAAGATAATAGCCAGATAAAGTTCGTCAACAGAATGATCGTGCATATCTTGCACATGTACAAATCCAAACATCTGTGCACATGGGATGATAGTCTCCCTTATGTTCAACACAGCTACAATAGATCCCTTCATAGTTTGACCATCCACAATTCCTTTCAGATGGGGTTGGGATTTCAACCAGTGGGTCCCATTGATGTCACGTCGCCCCTTGCATCCACGCAGGTAGAATTATCCTATGCTCAATCTATGGCCAAAAAATCCACCAAGTTTATTGAATGGATTCAACACACCTGACAACGAGTCCATGATATTTTACATAAATCCAATGCTAAGCACAAACAACACCATGATCAACATCAGGTGTCGCACAAGTTTCAGGTGGGAGACAAGGTCTAGTTGCATTTGTAGAAAGAGCGCCTTACATGACCCCATTGGAATATTTTTCCACTTCTCTATGGACCTTACACCATCATCAAGGTTGTGGGTGACAATGATTTTGAGATAAGTATTCCCCCTTTCCTTGGCCCACACCCAATGTTCAATGTGGACCTCCTTCGACCATACTTCCCACCATTATTAGACACATCGGAGATCACAAAGTAGTTGACACCGAAAGATCTCAACCCTGACTGCATGGAACATGCAACCATTGATCATATCAGGGACACTCATATTAAGGGCACTCATCAACAAAAGATCCAACTTTATCGGTTTGTTAGAGTAGGGAAGCTCCTGAACCAAGGTAAGTGGCTCACCCAGGGCCAAGTTCAACAAAATTTTCCCCATCTGATGGGGGTGCTCAATGCAATGGAGACCATAGATTCCTAATGGGGGAGCATTGTTCTAGGTGGATATTGATGGCCACCCACCTATTCCACTGATTCAAAGAATAGTTTCCATTTTGGTAGTTTGTTTTACATTTTCTCGGGTCCCAAATTTATGGGGTTGTTTTGAGGACCTAAACGACGGTTTTTGGGCTCAGAAACACCAAGAAAATAGTAAAAGGCACACTCTAGGCTGAACGGAATATGTACTCATCGACTATACCTTTCCAATGGTGTATTGAGTGCCCCAAATGGAGATCATATGAAAAAGTTACGCCCTTGAGAAGTTGATGTATCAACTACCCCCATCGGGGCCCACAAACCTTTTGGTGTTTCATCTCCCGGGGTTAGGGTTTTATCATTTATTTTTTTATGTTAAAAAGGCATTTGGAGCCTCATTGTACTCAATTTCTTGTGAATGAGCATAGTTGTCACATATCTTCTCAGAGATAAGCTACCACCATTCGAGCAAGTTTGTTTCAATCTGTATTTTTACAGTTTCAACATGTTCTCTTTATTAATAGAAGTCAAGTTTTATTGTATCTCTCTATGTTTCTTTGCTATACGTCTATATTTCATTTCATTCCATTTATAAATCTGGATCAAAGAAGGCCTTGAATTTGATGGGGGATGAACTATAAATTCTTCAACAGACCATAACTCGTGATCTAGGAAATCAAATCTGGCATGAGAGGGATCATTGGAAAGATGGAAAAGTGCAAAATATGTTAGTAAAATATTTTTTACTATCTTTACCACTTAAAATTTCAAAACATTCGAAGAACGGAAGCATATGCAACTGAGTAGAATTGAGGATATTTCCAATGACTGTGACTCATAGAATTCCTACACCGTGAATCTGACGACTTTAAGAGTCTTCTTAAGTTCTGTTTGTAATGTTCATATATTTATTAATAAGTATGTAGGGGAAATTCAAATTGTATGATAACAAAACAAAAGGAGGAGAAATGAAAAGTTGTAACCGGAAAAAAAATGAACAGTTACAGGAACTGAAGTGTCTCTTATTTTATAAAAGAGAATTTGTTGCATGAAGAGATGGGATTTTTTCCCATTGTAGTTTCAGATGGTAATATTATCTCTGATTCAATAAAGAGTAGAAAGAATTTCAGGATCATAAGTGTTTGCGACTGTATATGAAATTATTCTACATGTCTTGTTGTTTCATGAGTTTCATGAATGATTTGTTATATAAATTATTTATGTACATGTTATTTAAGAGGCTTTTGCATTTATGATTTCTAATGGGTACAACGATGGTGTTGCAAGTGTAATATCTAACTATTTACGTTTATATATGTTGCATTATTGCTTTTGTATATTGTTGTTTCTAAGGAACTATTTCTCCAACCAATGATATCATCCTATATTGTATCCATCTATTATAATTTCCCCTACATGATAGGTTAGAAATAGTTAGATTAGATAGTTTCCATTTATTTAATAAGATTAGATTTAAAATTAATTAGAATTCTTTGGGGGACAATACACAATATTTCCCATTTTATTTTAATTCATAGTGGCAACCAATCCCACATACTACTTGGATTTTTTCATCCCAAATGAGAGTGAGTCTAATTGGGACCCTCCATCGAGTATTTTACCTTACTTGCTTGATAGGCCATTTGAACCTGTCAACACGAACCAACAACACAAAAATAAAGCAACAACAACAACAAAGAGACGTAACACCCAAATAACCCATAGATATGGTTTAAATAGAAAATATTCCCAAGACACGGCATGGTCCTCCCAAGAGACTCACACAACCCCTCATTCTCCCCCAACACAAACATGGGTAAACAAAATAATTAATAAAAGGATTATCCCCTCAATCCGCTCTCTCATGTAATCATAGCCCCCTATAACTCTTGTCCTTGTCTGTCTTGCAACCAATGATGTATTTTATTATTAAGAGTATTCAAATACATTATTAATCCAGGACTCAAAACTAGGGTATTACATTTACCTTTCGATCCTTCACTTAAACCTTGATTTGGAATAATGCATTTTTGTCTCCACTAGCCCTTGGCTATTGCAATATAGTGTAGGTTATGGATTCATCCACATTTGAGATTTTTTCTACCACTATGTCATTTATCTTGGAGTCTTCATTGCTCCTTTCTTGGACTTGTACCACTTTGGATGCAATTTCAAATGAAGTTTACATCACTTCTCATCCATGTATCCATCAATGTCATAGTGTTTGCAATTCCTATTAGGATCACTCCTTTTTTGGACTATGGCTACAATATTATTTCATTTTTTTCATATTGGTCGCTTCTTGGCCCTTTTGTAGTTTCCCCATTTGGAATTCCAACTCATTGTAGAGAGCTTTCTTGCTCGCCTCATCTATTATTTTCACACTAGGAAGCTACAATTTCCTTCAAATATGGTTGAATAGTTATCCATGGTACTTCACTACCATCCTCAATGTTTCCAAAGAGATACCCATCCTAATGGATTGTTGATACTGAGAGGGGGGTGAATCAGTATCAAGTACAATTTAAAACTTTTTCAACTTATACTTAAACCATTCAACTATATCCAATGAGCAATGAACAATAGTATAAGAGTTACACCAATACACCACAATA
>JZKD02S2119638.1:11784-35443 GCA_000966675.3 Picea glauca
TTCAAATAATAAATTAAATAATAAGTACAAATTATAACACACACTATATTCTTGATGTCTACGACATCCAAGTTACCTCAACATTATAGTCATTTATCTATCACATAGCTCATCAACATCTAGGTTAGTTCACGAATAACACATATCCATGCATATACATCACAATTTCATATAAGAATCCATATATGTATTGACGTTCAATTAAGAAATGTATGTTTATTTTTATCATGCCTTGCATCTATTATACATTTACAACATAACTTGAATTGGTACCCATGTACCAAAATTTCACATTTAAATTTACACATTTGAACAATTCTCATAACTATAATCATTATGTACATATAACAATAAAATAACATTATGCAACACATAAATAGGTCCAAATATACACATCTAAAATGTCTATATCAGTCTAACTAAGTCCAAATAATTACTAAGCAATGAATTACTAAAATGTGTAAAATCAAAGTTCTAAGTGTCTAAGGCCAGAATATGGGGTGTTACAATATTTTAATATTACTTTTTTGCATACTAGGAGTTTTTAATTGTATGATTTCCTAGGATGTCATTTGTTTCTCAAACATTCATATAAATCCTTTTACCTCACCATTGATGTATCAGGGAATTTGATAATGTTTTCTCACACACTACTTTTATCAGGATTTTCATTGTCTCAAAACAACAAGTATGTTACAAGGAAACATAGAGTCTCAAAAAAATCCTTGTCCTCTAAATTTTTCATGGAAATGAGTGGAGGAGGAACCTCATAGATGATATGTTGACGCCCTTAGAAATGATGAGGTGCCAGTATCCTTGGAGATAACGAGTTTCTAGATAGTTTAAGAGAACCTAATTGACATGTTGTTTGTCATTCACTACTCATCTCTATAATTGGATGTGAAATTTTCATTTTTAATTTTCACTCACAAGGTAAGCATGTGGCAGAACAAATATTTTTTTTCTACTAAGCAAAACTATATTTTAAGTTGTTATATGTTGTACATTCTTATTAGATTTGATTCCACTACTACCTTCAACAAGATCAAATCAAATTTTGTTATCGCTTCCAAGAATATATTGAGTATGCATGAGGGAATCAATCTTGTGGTTCATAACCAAATATTTAGTTAGTTGTATCCTTTACGGGGATAGGTGGAGGAATATTGGCCACCTCAAGCGAGAGAGAACACACATAATGTGTTTTGTGGGAATACATTTTTGGCAAACACAATGAACTCTAAATATCCTTTTTCCACATACTCACATTCTACAGGTGGATATGTTGGAATTGAGAAGGAAGTCGTGATTAGGTAAGTTGTCAATGGATGAAAACCTCTATCTCTTTCTTCAAATATCTATGCTTGTAATCTCTCTTGCACCCAAAGATCAAACCGTAGGATTCTACTTTATAGATAATGCAAATGGAATTTAAGGTTGAGAAGCTTTATGATAAAGTTCAAAAAAGGCTAGAACATTGTTTTAATCATCACCAAGTGTTAGGAATGACCACCATTACCATCATGGTCCCTAAAGCATTGAAACCCTCCAATTGAACTCTTCACATTGCAAGAATATGTGGACCCAATTTTTCACAAATACTCAATGGTTAGAGATCATAGTGAAGGAAATAAGGAATACATGAACATACCAACCAAGGAACACATCACCTATCAAAACCTAACATTAAATTTGCATGTATAAGGTGTTCTACACTTGTCACAATAGGTTGAATAGCTTGAGAGAAAGTAAATAATAATAATAATATATTTTGGGTTAATGAGCATGGGTGTGTGTACCTTGAAATGACAACTAAAAGTAATCGTGTGCACACTTTGTAATGTAGGCATCCAACAAGGTTGCAATATCTCTAAGAGAAATCCATAAATACTAATTGGTCCAACTCTATGAACAATTAAATTATTAAAAATGTCTATCAATTTACATGACATGACCATTAGATCCAAATGTAACTATCTGGTCATTGTTCCTCATAGACTAAATTCCTTTTTAAAGTGAATTGTACTCAAGACAAAAGGAAGAAGCAATGGAATAGCTTGGACTTTACAAATATTCAGAAATCGGAAATAGAATGATGGGTCCAACCTTTCAAATTCAACATGTTGTTCACATATAAATCCTTCCAATTCACATATGTGCAGAGCTTCCCCATAACTAATCAATAGAACCTTCATATAAATATTGAAATAATCTCATAATGAAGTCATTTGAGCCTCTTTTTGTTTTTTCATTTCTAATAGAAATGGCACCTAGACAAGTTTGATGCTAAGGACTATATGGTAGTTGACTCTGCAACAATGTTAGAAGCTACAAAGATGTAATTTGAGGTTATTCAAGAGGTGTATTCAGATACTCATTCCAAATCATTAGCTAATAAGAAAAATGTTTTCAATCATTCTTTCTTTCGTCTCTGCAATTAATTGTCTTATAAGCATTCATCTTCATTTGCAATCTTTAGAAACATAATAGTGAAGCTTATATGATTGATGAAGTTAAACAAATAGATACATGGAAACAAATTTACCATCAAGTTTAGACTTTAGATAAACCCGAATTATCATTGATTGTAGTGAAATGCAAGGGTCTTGACACAAATTTCTATGTTGTTGAGTTAACTAAAGTTTACAGTATTGAACACACAATCTTATAAGTTTCAAGAGTGCTTTGAAGTGGGATTGTGAGATATTTATCGTTTAGTTTTGTCAAGGACGGTGACTCTTGGAACCCATAATGTTTTCTTTGTGGGATGGGATGGTGACATGGGAGTAATAGATAACAAATGGGTTTTATAGTTGCTAGCTATTGTATTGATCATCTCTAGATAAACTATGATTTTACCCATTTCAAGGAATTCTACTCAAAAGCAGTCTCTCTTTTTAAGGCTGCTCTCTCTTTGTGGGAAGGATCGTTTGTTCTGAAAGTATTCATGGGGAAGAGCTCTCTTTTGAATATGTAATATTTTTATTTGGTATAGGATGGTAGTGGATTTTTTAGAGTGTTGCCATGTGTCAATATGGGTATTTTTTGTTCTCAGAAATTGAGACATGAGGTCTTAGATATGGACCTATCCTATTTCCTCAATGACATTAATAAGTAGAAGTTGGGTAGGTTGTAGAATTTTCTAAAATTTGGAAAACAACTAAGAGGCTATACTAATGTATATTTTGATTTTTAATTAGAAAGATCAAATACAAAGATTTTTGTTCTTGGGAAAAAAAAACTAGAATGTTACATGCTCACTATAAACTAAATAGTTTTAATATTTTTATCATAGCTATAGAAAGTCATTTCTGAAACTATTAAAGAAACTAGAACATGCATCAATGAAATTTTAATATTTTTTTATCTAGATTTGAAAATAAATTGAAATGGTTGTATTGATATTAGGCATTATAAGTTGTTGAATCACTTGGATGATTCCCAAAAACTCATTATGTTATTTTCATTGTCTTATAGCAAGCTTGTGTATGTCAATGTCAACTATAACCTTCTATCCATTCCACACCCCTCTCTCTATCATAAAATTATCTCATATTCTCTCTCACCCATATAATATTTTATCAACTTAGGAATAACATCTCATAAATGACTACAAATTGTTGAGGTGATGAACCTCTAATGCACTCTGGACTATGGATCTCATATGAACCAACGATTTCCAGCCTCCAATTGAATTATACCATTGACCAACAAAAATTCCCAGATACATAACAACAACCCTTCATTTCCTTACATTCCAATAGTCCTTGGGAGATTAGAAACACCAAGTGAGGTTGATTTAGTATTGAATGGGTATTTCATGAGATCTGACATCACATCCTCCCATCATATGTCCACTCATGTTTACCCCCTCTAGAATACCTTTTGAAGTATTCATTTTCCATCCAAAAACAAAATCCCCTAATCTTTGAATAACATAATCACCTTGATTCACTTCAGCGTTCCCTTTCCCCCTCTTTGTGGGTATGTTAGTTATCTAGTTGTAAAGTTCCCTTTGTCTTAGTGAGACATATATGCATACCATGTTGCAAATTAAGTAAAACACATGCTAACTAGTTACTTGAGTCAATGTGTAATTTTATTATTAAAAAAATGGATAAATTTATGGCTTTCTAATTTTTATGGTGAGAAGGCTTTAACATCCCGCTCTACTGAGCACACTTTTATTTACATATTATTTGAGGACACTTGCATGAAAGTGATCTAGTTATGGTATACTATGATTTATTTCGATTATGGGTTATATATGATGATGATGCTGTACTGTGACTTATAGATATTTGATGTATATGTATTGGCAGATGCTATTGACGATTTTCCTTGAGTGTGCAGTAGACATGATAGGTTATGGATGTTGATGGCATCAATGCACTTCCTTGGACTTTGGATTGAATCAAGGAGTGGATTGTATTTTGATTGAGTATTTCATTTTACGCATGTGTGACATATGATTGATTACAATATGATTTATGTATATGGATTATTGACACGATTTTTGTTAGTGGATGTAGGCTTGACGATGATTGCTAATCCAAATCACCTAAGGACTAGAGGGGCCATGCAAAGAAATCAGACGTTGAGGGAGAGGTGTGGCAACGTCCATGTCACAACCTACTAGAACTCTCATCGTGGCCGAATGGTAGGTTAATGATTACTTAATTCGAGAGGTCCATGACGTCATGAGGGCGTACTGAGACAGTCACTCATGAAAATTTCTAACGAGCACACAATAAGGCAGAGTCCTTATTCATTAGAAGGCCTTAGTATCTCACAAGGTCAACTGAGTGGAGTGTTGACTCCAAGGGTCAGAAAAAATTCCAAAACCAGTCAAAGGCGAGTGGCACCCTTGGATCATGCAGGTGTATCTTGAAGGGAACGTAACGTAATTAAAAATTTAAGTCAATAAATCTAGGTGGCCTAGAAAACGTTGAAATGATTAGATCTTGTTGGAATAAAATAATTAATTAAACAATAAATTATTACTTATAAAGCTCAACAAAATTCTAAGCCTAAGTTTAAGACTAAGTCCAAGTCTAAATTTAATTAAAGGACTAAATGAATTATGAGGTAAGTTAAAAGATTGGAGAATATAATCAAACTATGGGAAAATGGGGGAATACAATTTAAATGTTGGATAAAATGCACATGTGTGCATGAAAATTATAATAAAAGAGATTTTTAAAATAGAAAGAAATAAAATATGAGAGAATATGTGTACACATATAATAGTATCTAGAGTCAAGTTACCACTAATCTAACTAGAATAAGACTCCTAATCCAACTCTATATAATATGTAGTTAGGAGACACTCATTAAATGAAAAATTGGGGAACAAAGGAACAACTACGAACGAAAATAGGAACACATTGGGAATGTGAGGGAAATTGGATTTTTAAATAAAATAAAAATGGTAATTACTTGTGCAACTTGGGGAGAGTCTGACAAGTGTGTGGGTGAATAATCATAATTAATTTAATCTAAAAAGTTAATTATTTGTGCATGAGGACATGTGTCGATGAGGAAATTTCTATAAAAGAAATGGTGTAGAAGGAAAAAGGATCTCACTTATTCTTGGTAAAGTTAGGCTGCCAAAATTGTTTCGACTGTGTTTTATTTGTGAGAGTTGGTATACCAAGCTTGAAGAAAGAGTGAAAGCTCTTCCTTGTGAGGCAATCCTTGGAGTTATTGTTGCTTGGTTTCTTGTGTGTGGCCGCTTTGCAGCTCGGGGGGCTAAGGGGGAAGAAGAGTACCCCTAATATTCGTTGGGAGGTATCGATAAAGTCTCTGTGATTAGAAAGCGAGAGTAAAGAAGGAGTGCAAGCCCACGTAAAAAGACATCCTTCATTCATCATCGCCATCGATCCCGATATTTTATTTCATAAGTTTTTGGAATGTAATAAGAATAGATTTGGTATATTATAAATTTTAAAAGGGTTCGCTGCCATTATATTTACCAAATTGGTAATTAGTGTATTTATAAGTTCGTTGTCAAATTAAATTTCAAATTAGTATATTGGAATGTTTAAAAAGGGTTTGATGCCATTTCTATTTACCAAAATGGAATTCAATATATAATTAAATTCGCTGCCATTTCTATTTACCAAATTGGAATTGAGTATATTATAAGTTCATTGTTGAATTTAATTTCAAGCTAGAATTGAAATTTCCTTGTTCACCTTCATTAAAATTTTAAATCATGAGTGGGATTCGTTACTCTCAAACTGTAAGATCTTTATCGGTGAAATTTTCTGGCATATAGTGCACCTGTATGTATATAATTTTATTCATATATTGCACCGAAATATTAGAGTTGTATGATCAATAATCTTTTTCAAGTTTGAATTAAATCTTCGATTTAATCGCTGCACATTTAGTTGATTTTTGAAAATTAATATCTAGCGACATTGTAGTATTAACGCGCATATCCGGAAGATAATTTTTATTTTGGTCTCTGTAATGTTGTTTTCCAATCCGGCAACCTTAATATACAACTTATAAAATATTGGATTGGTACCAACGAAGTTACATGCCAGATTGTTTCGTTTCACAAAATCAGTGCTTAAGGAGTTTTTACAAGCTCTCGAATTGATCCATCTTGATCATTGTAAAATTTATTTACAACTGTAGGATTAAAATCGTTGATCACTCTCTGAGCTTATTCTATCCTTCTTCCACTTGGTAACCAGTCGCTTCTTCGAAGGGAATTATTTTACCTCTGACGTACCATACTGTTAACCGCCACTTAAGTTAGGGAGACATTACTTGACTTGGAAGAGACCTTCTAAGTATTAAGTTGAAACTTATCTAATTTATAGAGATATGTTTATTAGCACGATTTCAAACTATTGTTGTTTCCCACTGTTTATTTAACTTTAGAATATTTGGATCAAGGAAACTTAATTGTTGTTTCCCTTAAAAAAATCTGTAAATAAATTAAAGATCGTGGTCCTCTAAAAACTAATCCTGGTGTATCCATTACTCAAGATTTTCTCCCTTAAAAGTATTGTTAAATTAATAACTATATATAATCATGCACATTTGATAATTGATTTTAACTTGATTTTAACTTTTTCTTCCTAAAGGTCTTTTAAAATATTAAATCCTATTTTATTGTGGTCATGTATAATCCTTCTAGAGGATGTCAGAGGCGTTAATAAACCACCTAGATCGAGATGATGGCAAAGCTTATGTTCCCAATGAGGATTCACAACGTGCTCCAGTGGTTAGTAGAAATATACACAGAGAACTTGAGAAGTTGAAGTTTCCTGACATCTTTGGTGCCCCAGACGACTTAGCCACGGAGGCATGGTTGGAGAACATGGCGATGTGCTTCGCACTTCGTGATTACACCTAAAACATGAAAATATGCATGGTGGTGTTTCGGCTAATGGGGAGTGCTCTTCTATGGTGGAAGACACCCCTACCTCAACTAAACATGGTCGTTGAAGACGTGTCATGAGAGTTGTTCGAGGAACATTTCCAGGAGAGGTACTTGTCCGAGGAATTATTTGAGGGCTAGCTTAATGATTTCAAAGCCTTATGACAAGGTGGTCGTACTGTGCTAGAGTATGATGACATATTCATGGAACTACTTAGGTATGCTCCACATATGAACACGGAGAAGTTAAAGGTCAACAAGTTTGTGTTCAACCTTAACTTCAACATTTGTGCAAATGTGAGGATCATAAATACTCTGAAATTGCATGATGCAGTTCAGAAGGCCCTCAGATATGAGGAATAACTAAATGGTGGGGGTCAGGGAAGGAATCCTTCTAGACCGACTAGACAGACGACATCAGGAGCGTAGCAGCATCAAACACCAACTAGACAAAATTCAAGGCATATGCCAAGAGGACCTATGTTCATGACACTACGGCGACAGACTCCTTAATAGAGGAATCCTTACAGAGGACCAAAACAACAACAACGTCATTCGTAGCAAAAACAACATTTTAGGCATGTTCAAAAGAACATACCAGGATCATAGACTGTTAGACCAACAACTTCTACTTCGGGGACCAAGAGTATTGGACCGAAGGATAGATGTTGGACATGTGGAGAGCCACATTACCAGTGATATTTTATGATTGAAAATTCTAGAGCGGCAGGATCATCAGAACCCACTACAGTTGGAGGTTTGGGCAAGGCCCACAAGATACATGCAGTGCTAAACAACCGCCAGGTCGAGCACCAGTCCACTGTACTCAAGACTTTAGGTACAATCATCAACCAAACTTTTAGTATTTTGATAGATCCAGGTGCTACATAGATATTTATCTCTAGTTCAGCGCTAAATATAATTAAGGTATAAGTAGTCGATCATGACGATTTCAGATACGTAGAAATGACATCTGGTGCCAAACAAAAAGTTGGAGGAAAAGTTACAGACTGTAGCATTAACTTGGTAGATTTTGTGGCGAACGTAGATCTTTATGTCATGATATTAGGATCTTATGACATAGTGATTGGTATGGACTAGATAGAATCACATGATGTGATACTTAACTATAAGACAAAATGGTTAAGTTTGACAGATGATTTGGGACAGAGTAGAGTGATTGTAGGAAGAAACCAAGGGGTGTCCTTGAGATTTATTTATTCCCTACAACTACATAAGAGTATGCGCTAAACGGAAAGGGAAAGACATAAGGATTATAAAACCTTCATGTAGTGAAAGAGTTTGCAGATGTGTTTCCAAAAGAGTTACCAGCTTTACTGCTCGAAAGAGAGTTGGAGTTTACAATAGACTTGAATATTGGAACTGAACTGATAACAAGAATGTCATATCGGATGTCAACACCTAGATTGAAGGAGTTGAAAATGTAATTGAAGGAATTGTTGGACTTGGGACTTATACATCCAAGTGTGTCGCCTTGGGGTGCACCAATTATTTTCATGAGAAAGAAGGATGGATCATGTAGACTTTGTATTGACTATCGTCAATTGAACAAAGCAAGGATTAAGAACCAGTATCTGTTTCCCAGAATAGATGATTTGTTTGACTATATGAAGGGAGTGATGATGTTTTTGAAGATTGATTTGATATAAAGATATCACCAATTACGGATTAAGGAAGAAGATATCCCTCAGATCGCATTTAAGACAAGATTCAGACACTATGAGTTTACAGTTTTACCGTCTAGATTGACGAATTCCCCAAGGGTATCCATGAGTTTGATGAATGGGGTGTTCTGAGAATACTTAAAAAGGTTTTTCCAAGTATTTATTGATGACATATTAATTTATTCTCAGACGAAATAAGAGAATGATGAACACTTGAGATTGGTTCTACAGTGTCTATGAGAAAAAAAATTGTATGAGAAGATATCAAAATGTTATTTTTACCAATCTAAGATTCATAACTTGGGACATATCATATCTGGTGAAGGTATCGTTATGGATCCAGTGAAATTTGAGGCTATTATGGAATGGCCAACACTGACAAACATACAAGAAGTACGTAGATTTATGGGATTAGCAGAATATTACAGACGATTCATTAAAGGTTTTTCGAAGATAACAAATCCAATCACGAAATTGCAAAAAAAAAAAAAATTGTTTGGACAAAGAAATGCGCAGAAGAATTTCAAAAGATTAAAGAGTTGTTGACGAAAGCACCAATACTAAAATTCCCTGACATGGACAAGGAATTATTGGTATGCACGAAGGCATCCAAGGAAGGGTTAGGTGGAGTTTTGATACATGAGGTCGAGTGATCGCTTACATTTCAAGGAAGTTGAGAAAGCATGAAGAGAACTACGCAACACATGACTTGGATTTATTAGCAATTGTATATGCCTTGAGAGTTTGGAGACATTATCTAATTGGACAAAAATTCGAATTAAAGATAGATAATTGTGGATTGCAACATATATTTATGAAAGGTGACTTGAATGCGGGACAGAGGCACTGGTGAGAATTTCTTAGCGAATATGACTTTAAGATTACTTACATTAAAGGAACAATGAACATAGTGGCGGATGTGTTGATTCGAAGACCGCACATATTCTCGGTAATACCTCTTAAGATGAATCTTTGAGAAAATATTCTAACTTTACAAATAAACGATGAATGGTATAAATAAGTTTAGGATAATATTGGACAAAATACCATGATGTTACCAAAGTTTGAAGGTTATTCTTTAGACAACGATGGATTGTTGAGATTTAACAAAATAATTTATGTACCGCCTAACGATGAATTAAGAAGTTTGATTCTAAGTGAATCTCATCGAACAACATACATGGCTCATCCGGGAGTCACGAAGATGAAGGAAGACCTTAAACCTTTATTTTTCTGGAAGGGAATGAAAGTAGACATAGTTAGTTACGTGGGGACATGTCTATAATGTCAGCAAGTGAAGGTTGAACATAGACCTCCAGTAGGATTGTTACAGCCACATGTTATTCCTGAATCAAAATGGGAAGTCATTTCAATGGAATTTATTGTTGGATTTCCATTGACGACAAGGAGACACGAATCGATTTTTGTGGTAGTTGAAACTCTGACGAAGAGTGCACACTTTATTCCAGTGCGTACAACATATCAAGTGCCAGATATAGCCAGAGTTTTTGTTAACTAAATTGTGAGGTTACATGGAGTACCAAGAAGGATCATATCCGATCGGGGATCACTGTTTACAAGATAGTTTTGGACTAGTTTCTAAGAGGCCTTGGGAACACAACTAAACTTTAGCACAACATATCACCCACGAACAGATGGGAAAACAGAAAGAACGAACTAGATTTTGGAGGATATGTTGTGTATGTATGTAATGGACCAACATAAATGTTGGGAAGATTTCTTGCCACTAGTAGAATTTGCATAGAACAACAACTATCAGAGTTCGATTAAGATGGCACCATTTGAGTTTCTTTATGGACGACCGTGTTGGACGTCGTTGAGTTGGGATCGACTTGAGGATAGGGTCATGGTAGGACCAGAAGTGATCCAAGAAATGGAAGAATATATGCAATCGATAAGACGAAGGATTAAAGAAGTGCAGAATCAACAAAAAAACTATGTTGATGCACATCGCATTGACCACAATTACGAAGTTGGCGACCAAGTTTTCTTGCAGGTAAAAATGCACAAGATTTCGATCAAGTTTGGAAAAGGTACTAAACTCTCTCCTAGGTTTGTGGGACCTTTCAAAGTTGTGGAAAGGAAAAGACCCATGGGTTATCGACTAGCCTTGCCTAATTATTTGAGGCGTATGCACGATGTATTTCATGTATCTGTTTTGTGACATTATATTAGTGATCCTTCACATGTTATTGACATGACTTCTTTGCAGGTGTCGGACGAGGGTGCTCTCATGGAGGAGCCAATACGTATTCTGGACCATCACATTCAACAACTATGACATCGAATAGTTGATCATGTCAAGGTCTAGTGGGACAACTATAGTCCACACTCGGCTACCTGGGAGGACACATACGAGATGCGTTAACAGTTTCCTTACTTGTTTGATAGATTAGACATGTAGATATATGCATGATACATTTATTTACTTGTATTTATATATTGTACAAACTTCAGGATGAAGTTTAAAACAAGAGGGGGTGTATGTAACATCCCTCTCTAATGAGCACATTTTTATTTACATATTATTTGAGGACACTTGCGTGCAAGTGATCCGGTTATGGTATATTATGATTTCGTTTCGTTTATGGGTTACATATGATGATGATGATGTATTGTGACTTATATATATTTGATGTATATGTATTGGAAGATGCTATTGAAGAGTTTTCTTGAGTGTGCAGGACAGATAACAGGTTATGGATGTTGATGGCATCAATGGAATTCCTTTGACTCCAGATTGAGTCAGGGAGTGGATTGTATTTTGATTGAATATTTAATTTTACGCACATGTGACATATGATTGATTACAGTATGATTTATGTAAATGGATTATTTACACAAGTTTTGTTAGTGGATGCAGGCTTGATGATGCTTGCTAATCTGATTCATATACGGAGTAGAGGGGCCATGCACAGAAACCATACATTGAGGGAGAGGTGTGGAAGCGTCCCTGTCACAGCCTACTAGCACTCTCGTTGTGGCCGAATGGTAGGTTAACAATTATCTATTTTGAGAGGTCCACAATGTCATGAGGGAGGATTGAGACAGTCACTCACGAATATTTCTAAGGGGTGTGCAATAAGGCGAAGTCCTTATTCCTTAGAACCCCTTGGTCTCTCACAAGGTCTACTGAGTAGAGTGTTGACTCCAAGGGTCGGACAAACTTACAAAAATAGTCAAAGGCGAGTGACATCCTTGGACCACGGAGGTGATTCTTGGAGGGAACGTCGCGTAATTAAAATTTGAGTTAGTAAATCTAGGTGGTATAGAAAATGTTGAAATGATTAGACCTTGTTGGAATAAAATGATTAATTAAACAGTAAATTATTAATTATAAAGCTCAACAAAAGTCTAAGACTAAGTCTAAGTCTAAATTTAATTAAAGGACTAAATGAACTATGACATAAGTCAAAAGATTGAAGAATATAATCAAACTCTAAGAAAATGGGGGAAAAAATTTAAAGGTTGGATAAAATGCACATGTGTGCATGAAAATAATAAAATGGATTTTTAAAATAGAAAGAAATAAAATATGAGAGAATAGGTGTACACATAGAATAGTATCTAGAGTTAATCTACCACTAGTCTAACTAGAAGAAGACTCTTAATCCAACTCTATCTAAGATCTAGTTAGGAGACACTCATTAAATGAGAATTTGGGGAACAAGGGGTCGATTCATAATAAATTAATGAAAGAGAGAGATAATGGTTAAGAAGAGAGATGATATTAGAATAGACAAAGGATAAAGATAGAGATAATTAAAGAGTGATAGAAAAGAGAAATGAGAAAAAAAAATTAAATAATTAAAGAGATAGATAATGCTCAAAGACAGATGATCTTATAAGAAATTCAAATGAGATATAGAGAGCACATAGAGGATAAAATAAGAAGTAAGAGATAAACAGGGGAGGAAAAAAAAAGAAACGCATAAGAGATAGAGATTAGGAGAAAATATGCTAAAATAGGAGCACATGGAAATTAGGAACCTGTTTGGATAGATAGGTTGGAGGGAGAGGCTGGAGGGTAATCTTGAAGGTAGAGGTCTAATGGTCAAGGTAATGGATGGTGTATTTCTAAGAATGACTAATTTTTTATCCATCTTCACAGTTGAAGTTATTAGGATGTTTTTTTATTTCAAGGGATTCTCAAATGAGACATGAGGAGTAATGAGGGGTTGGGGATAAGATTTTAGTTTGGTCAAAGTAGATAAGGTGCTTTGATTTAAAAGAGTGTATGGTGATACCTGATTTAGATGTTCAGTTATGGGTAGTATCAACTATATGCTCTATGAAATTGGATTTAAAGGTTCTTCTAGTTTGGCCTATGTAAGATTTACCATGGGAGCAAGGAATATGGTAGACTCCTAGGCCAAGCATCGGGTCAGATTTATCTTTTGTTGTTCTAATTTTTTTTGGAGGGTTTTGTAGGGCTTGAACATAGTTTTGATAGTTTTCTTAGTTAAGATTTCCTTGATGTGATCAATGGTGACTTGGATGTAAGGAAGAGAGAGGAGAGTGTGAAGAAGAGAGGAGGAAGAGGAGGCTTTTGGTTTAGGTTCATTGGATGAGCGAAAGGCTTGGTTAATTTGAGAGAGAGATAGAGAGAGAGTAGCCATCAGACATACGAGATTTTTTTAAATGGGTTTTTTCCTCTGCGAGGAATTAAGGGGTGGATATTCGGATGGCACGAGTAATCAGGGTTTTTAGGAAAATAAAGTTTTGAGTTGGGTGATGGTGGGAACTGACATTTAGATATCTCTCAATGTAGGTTTTCTTCCTATAGACTTGGTGGGAGATTGAACCATTAGGAAGGCACAATATGAGAACATCCAATAAGGGTATGGAGTTGTCTTTTTGGGTTTCCATAGTGAATTGGATGTGAGGGGAAAGGATATTGATATGATTGAAGAAAGAGGTCATGTTGGGTTGGCCATGGGGCCATATGACAAACATGTCATCTACAAATCAAAACCGACATTTGGGTTTGAGATGAAAGTTAATTAAGGCTAGAGACTTGAAATGTTCCATAAAAATATTACCCACCACTGGGTAAAGGGAGGAACCCATGGATATACCTTCGGTTTTTTCATAGAAACCCCCTTAAAGGTGAAGACAGTAGAAGAGAGGCGGATTTTGATTTGGTTGAGAGTTTCAGGGTCTACTAGTTTGGAGATAAGGGTTAGGGATTCCAAGACTGAAATTTTGGTGAACAGAGAGACCACATCAAAGTTGACCATGAGGTCATCATCATCATGGTGAAGATTCTATGTTTTATGAATGAAATCTACATAATCTTTAATAGAGTAGGTTTTTCCTACGAAAGATTGAATCTTGTCAATGAGAAACCAAGCCAAGGCATGAGTGGGGGATCCTATGGTGCTTACTATAGGTTTGATAGGAATATATTTTTTGTGAATTTTGGGTTGCCAATAGATCCTAGGGGTATGGGGGTTATGGGGAATGAGACATTTTTGTATGAAAGGACCCAAATAAGAATATTTGATGGATTTGGTGACGATGAAGGTAATGGTATTCAATTCTTCATAGGTAAAACCTCCTCCTTTATTAAATATTATGTGCATTTCATTCATAACACTCAAAATATTCATTGATGCAGGAGCATCTAGCAATAAATATCAAGATTGACCCCAAGGGTCACAAACATTTACCAAGGTAGTTGGTTCCCTAATATTTTTTTTTATGTTTGTAATAATTATGAAATGTGTCTAAAAGACATTTTTGTAGAGTTTGTTTTCTAGGTGTCGAGTTGTTGTGATAAGTGTTAAATATGTTGCTAAACCTTAGGAACATATCTTTAGTTAAGACATTTGTTGAGATAGCTCGAGATTTGTTTGTTTATGAGATATCTGAGGGATAGAGATATATTGGATGTTTTGTAAGAGTTAGAAGGTTGGAAAGTGAGGGAGAGAGGGACATAGGTTAAGAGGATATTAGACAAAGTTTGGATAGACAGAGGTGCAACAGAGAGCTTTGTAAAGTGATTTGTGTGTTGTATGTTTAAGGTATGAGCGACCAAAAGAAACCAGTGTAATTATGATATGTTTTAACTGAGATCTCTAGTTATATGTGTGTAAATTTATTAGTATATGTTGTTGACGTCATTCAATATCTTGTCGCGTGGATATTTTAATCTATGCATTTGTAGGAAATACCATGCAAAATTAATTCCATCCAAGTTCTAAAACTTTGTTTAAAAATATTTCCTGAGTATTTGTATTCGCAGGGACATGCAATCACAATTTGGTGCAGTATAATCACCCCTTAAGGATATGCGACACATTGGTATTGTTTACTGAGTTCCACATGAAGAGTTGTTCGTGAATCGTTGGTATTATTTGTTATTTTCTGCACATAGAGTGATCTACAGATCTCATCGGTATTTTTCATTGATGCTTCCGCGAAGAGGTATATCCAAGTGCAGTGGTTTTTTCACTTAGATTTATCTATGAAAGAGGGAAAACCATAAATATAGGAAAAGCAACTTTGAACGCTTGTTTGTATTGATCTGGGGCAGATAAGAAGACTGAATGTTAGCTGCTGACAGAGTATTGAAAACTCTATGATTGTGGGTTGAAGTTGGTGGTTCATTCCATCATTTTTTGTATCAGAGCAGTATTTTATCTAAGGAACCATGCCACCCACGCGAGGAGGTAGAGATAGGAATTTGGTAACTGATGAGTTACGCCACGATATTAAGCACATCTAGGAAAGGATGGAGGCCATGGAGACATCTTAGAGGAGAGAACCTGACATAGGAGATGTTAGTGGGAGTGGAGATAAAATATCTGATGAGGAAACAAAAGTAGCTCTAAGAGGAAAAACAACAGAGGAACAACTAGTAAGATTGATCACAAAGGTGGGATCTAGGCCTAAGATGGAAGTGCCCATGTACGAAGGTAATTTAAATGTTAATGAATTACTTGACTAGATAAATTCCATGAACAAATATTTTGATTATGAATATGTAGAAGAGGAGAAGAAGGTGAAGCATGCAATGACTAGGCTGAAGGGATATGCAACCTTATGGTGGGATGAACTGCAAACATACAAAAGAAGAAAGGGAAAAGATAAGATCAGGAGTTGGGACAGAATGGTGGCCATATTTAAAGGTAAGTTCATGCCTAAGTATTATCAACTTAATTTGTTTAGACAATTACAAAACCTTATACATAAAACTATGACAGTAAAAGAATACACAAAGGAATTCTTTAGGTTGAACATTAGAGTTGGTCACATTGAGGAAGATGATGAGAAGGTTTTTAGATACATAAATGGTTTGAGATATGAAATTAAATATGGAATCAACCTTTTATCCCTGAGAACTGTTGAATATGCATACCAAGTAGCTTTGAAGGCAGAAGAGAAGCTAGTAAGAAAGCATAGCCATAGAAATAGAGGAAGGAGCCCAACAAGAGGTAAAGGGCAATCTAGCAGAGGAAGATTTCAGCCTTTAAAAGAAGAGGCATGAAGTTCAAGAAGCCAGTTACCAAGAGGAGGAGAATCAAGAGGAAGAATATGTTTCTCAAGAGGTCGAGGAAGAGGAAGAGAAATGAGAAGTTATACACGTGGTAAATTAGGACATATGTAATGGGAATCTTCAGAGAATAAGGAAGAAAATCATAGGAATGCAGATGTCGCGGAGGAAAAGGAAGAAGATGTGAATGCAGTAGAAAAATAAGAAACTCCATAGGTAGGGAATCATTGTTATTGAAGAGAGTTTTGGTTAAGGAAGAAAAGGGGTTTCATGAACCAACTCAAAGGAAAAAATTGTTCAGGAATATATGTAAGTCAAGAGGTAAGTGCAATAAAATTGTCATTGATAGTGGTAGCACAAAAACTTTGGTCTCCACAGAGATGGTGGAGAAGTTGGGATTGCAGAGGCTAGTATACCCTACTCCCTACAAAGTGTCCTAGTTGCATAAGGGACATCATATTTTGGTGAATGAACAATGTAGACTGGAATTTACAGATTGGTAGCTACAAGCATGAGGTGTTATGTGATATAATGCCCATGGATGTCTACCATATTTTGTTGGGAAGGCCATTGAACTATGACAGGAAATCCATTCATGATGGGAGGAGGAACACTTATTCTCTTGAAAAGGATGTGAACAAGCATGTGTCATTGCATTTGAAGGATGAGACAACCAAGGAAGAAGATGGTCTGAGTGTATTGTTAATAAGTGGGAAGGAGATGTTGCAAGAAGTCAAGAAAGAAGAAGAGGTGCATTTTGCATTAATTGGTAAACCAAAGGTAATACTCACTAACAAAAATATGGATGATTTACCTACAAAATTTAAATTTATGCTTGACGAATTTGCTTATATTATAGTAGATGATTTTCCAAATGCCTTACCCCATGTCTACAAGTTTTCCTAATAAAGTAGATTATAGAATGACCCCACAAAAGAATGAAGAGATTAAAAGGCAGGTACAAGAACTATTAGATAAAGGATTGGTGAAGGAGAGTTTGATTCCATGTGTTGTACCAAAAATGCCCATCCCAAAGAAGGATGGAGGATGGTGCATGTGCATTGACTCCAGAGCAATCAACAAGATTACCATAAGGTACAAATTGTTATGAGCTCGTATTGATTATATGATAGATTTCTTAAGTGGTGCTAAGTATTTCTCAAATATTGATATAAAGAGTGGATATCATCAAATAAGTATAAGAGAGGGTGATGAGCGGAAAACAACTTTCAAAACTAATACTGGACTGTATGAATGGTTGGTGATGCCTTTTGGGCTAAAAAATACTCCAAGTAGATTTATGAGGTTAATGAATGAGGTTTTGAAAGAATTTATTTGGAAGTTTGTGATAGTGTATTTACATGATATCTTGATATACAACCAAACAAGAGAGGAGAATATGAGACATCTCAGAATGGTTTTGACTACTCTGCAAAAAGAAAAATTGCTAGTCAATTTAAAGAAGTGTAACTTTATGAAGAGTGAGTTGGTATATTTGGGATTTGTAATATCTGAAGGAGGATTGAAGATGGATCCAAAAAAGGTTTGATCCATAATGAATTTCCCTACTCCCATAAATGTATTTTAGGTAAGAAGTTTCCATGGACTAGCAATTTTTTATAGTAAATTTATCAAAAATTTCAGCTATATTTGTGCCCCAATTATTGAGACCATCAAAGAGTATAAAAAACTGTTTAAATGGATAGTGGAAATTGATCGAAATCTTCAGGTTTTGAAAAAAATGATCATTGAACAACCTGTGTTAGCTTTACCAAATTTTGACAAGTTCTTCCAGGTTGAGGATGATGCCAATGGGACTCCAAGAGGAGCTATCATGAGCCAGGAGCAAAGACCAATTGCATATTTTAGTGAGAAGATGAATGAGGCAAAATATAAGTTTTCTTCTTATGATGAGGATTTTTATGCAATTGTGCATGCATTGAAAAAATGGAGACATTACCTTATGCCCAAAGAGTTTGATATTTACACTAACAATCATGCATTACAATTTATAAGCAGTCAACCAAAATTGAATCAAAGACATACTAAGTGGGTTGAATTTCTGCAAAATTTTACATTTGTAATTAAGCACACTAGTGGGAAAGCAAATAAAGTTGTTGATGCATTAAGTAGAATTAATTTTCTTTTGCAAGAATTTCAAGTCAACACTTTAGGCTTTGATGATTTAAAAGAAATGTATCGAGATGACGCTGATTTCAAAGGTTCCTATGCAGCTTGTGAAAATACGGTTGCTGGTAAAAAAAGTCAATGGTTGGACTATATGATACATGAAGGAATATTGTTCAATAGCAGTAAATTGTGCATACCAAAGTGTTCATTGAGGGAGAATCTGATCAAAGAAAAACATAGTGGAGGAATGTCAGGACATTTTTACCAGTATAAAACTTTTTCTCAGGTAAATGCTTTTTAATTTTGGCCTGGTATGCAGAATCAAGTGAAGAATTTTATGGAAAGGTGCAAAATTTGTCAGCATTCTAAAGGGAGGAGTCATAATATAGGGTTGTATCAACCACTTCCCATTTCAAGTAGGCCATGGGATGCAATGAGTATGGAATTTATGTTGGGATTGCCAAGAAACATAGAGGTAATGATTCTATCTATGTTTTGGTAGATGGATTTTAAAAAATGGCTCATTTCATTACTTGTACCAAGACTAGTGATGCGACAAATGTTGCAAATTTGTTCTTTAAAGATGTTGTAAGGTTGCATGGTTTACCCAAAATAATAGTTTCTAACAAAGACACTAGATTTATGGGACACTTTTGGAGAACCTTATGGAAGAAGCTTGGTACTAATCTCAGTTTTAGCTCAGCCTATCATCCACATAATGATGGACAAATAGAGGTAGTAAATAGTAGTGTGGGAAATATTTTAAGAAGCCTTGTGAATGAGAAACCTAATCAATGGGATCAGATACTTTCTCAAGTTGATTTTTCATATAATGACTCACCAAATAGAAGCACATGGATGAGTCCATTCTATATTTTGTATGGAATTCATCCTAGGGGAGTGTATGAGTTGAGGAATTTAGGAAAACATGAATTAAGGAGTGTTGATTGTGAAGATTTTGCAGTGACTATACATGAATTTCATAAAAGGATCAATTTTTTTTAAAAGAGAGCAGCCACAAGTATAAGTAGAGAGAATATGTGAAGAGAAGATTAGTGGATTTTGAGGTTGGGTACTTGGTCTTGACATATTTTAGGAAATAAATATTTCTTGTAACGGCATATAACAAATTAAAACTCAAAAATATTGAACCATGTAAAATTTTAAGAAAAACTTATTCTAATGCATATGAAATAGAACTTCCAAGTGGTGTTGGAATTTATCCAATCTTTAATGTTGCATATGTGTACCCCTTCAAGGAAACAAAGGATGTTTCAACAGATGAACCTGTAAGTGATGAAAATCATACCATAGGATGGAAAGAACAATTACCCAGAGCAGTGCAAAAGGAGATTGACACAATATTGGATATGAAGGTACTAAAGAAAACCATAGGAAAAGAGTATTTCCAGTACTTGGTCAAATGGAAAGGTCAACCAGTGGAGGATGCTACTTGGATGAAAAAAAGAAAAAAAAATCCAAGTATGGTGCAAACCTTGAAGACATGACGAGTAGTTATTTTCTTCCCTGGGAGTCTGATGCATGAGCATCTAGTGGTAAATCTCAAGATTGACCCCAAGGGTCAAAAACATTTACCAAGGGAGTTGGTTCCCTAATTTTTTTTTATATTTGCAATAATTACAGAAATGTCTCTAGAAGACATTTTCATTGAGTTTGTGTGCTAGGTGTTGAGTTGTTTTGATAAGTGTTAAATATGTTGCTAAACCTTATGAACAAATCTCTAGTTTAGACATTTATTGAGATAACTCAGGATTTGTTTGTTTATGAGCTATCATAGGGCTCGAGATATATTGGATGTTTTGTAAGATTTAGAAGGTTGTCAAGTGAGGGAGAGTGGGACAGAGGTTAGGAGGAGATTAGACAAAGATTGGATAGATAGAGGTGCGATAGAGAACTTTGTAAAGTGATTTGTGTGTTGTATGTTTAAGGTATGAGCGACCAAAAGAAACCAATGTAATTATGATATGTTTTACTTGATATCTCCAGTTCTATGTGTGTAAATTTGTTGGTGTATTCCTTTGACTTCATTCAATATCTTGTCGCTTGGATATTCTAATGTATGGATTTGCAAGAAATACCGCAGACAATTAATTCCATCCAAGTTCTAAAACTTTATTTAAAAACATTTCCTAAGTATTTGTCTTCGTAGGGACAGACAGTCACGATTTGGCACGGTGGAATCACCCCTTAAGGATCTGCAACACATTGGTATTTTTTCTTCAGTTCTACGTGTAGATTTGTCCACGAACCATTGGTATTATTTGCTAATTTTCATGCGCAGAGTGATCTGAGACATATATCATCGGTATTTTTCACTGATGCTTCGGCACAAAGGTATATTCATGTCCAGTGGTGTTTCCATGCATAGTTATCTATGACAGAGTGAAATCCAGTGTTATAGGAAAAGGAATTATGAATGCATGTTTGTATTGATCTAAGGCCAGATAAACAACCTGAATGTTAGCTTCTGACAAAGTATTGAAAACCTTGTTATGATCGGTTGAAGTTAGTGGTTCATGCCATCATTCACCTTGATGATGATGACCTCATGTTCGGCTTTGATGTGGTCTCTTTGTTCACCTAAATACCAGTCTTGGAATCCCTAACCATTATCTCCAAAATGGTAGACCCTTAAACTCTTAACCTAATCAAAATCATCCTCACTTCTACATTCTTCACCTTTAAGGGGGTTTTCCATGAAAAAAATGAAGGTACAACCATAGGGTCCTCTCTTTCACATGTGGTGGCTAATATTTTTATGGAACATTTTGAGTCTCTAGCCTTAATTAGCTTTCATCTCAAACCCAAATTTTGGTTTCAATTTGTATATAACATGTTTTTCATCTGGCCCCATGGCTAGGCCAACCTAACTTATTTCTTCAATAATCTTAATAGCCTTTCCCCTCGCATCCAATTTACTATGGAAACCCAAAAAGATAATTCCATCCCCTTCTTGGATGTTCTCATATCATTCCTTCCTGATGGCTCCCTCTCCCACCAAGTCTATAGGAAGAAAACCCACACCAACATATATCTAAATGTCAGTTCCCACCATCACCCAAATCAAAAATATGTTGTCCTAAAAACCTTGATTACTCGTGCCATATGAATATCCTCCCATCAATTCCTCGTGGAGGAAAAATCACATTTAAGAAAATCCATTATGTCCAATGGCTACACTCTCTCTCAAATTAACCAAGCCTTCCGCTCATCCAAAAAACCTAAACCAAAAACATCCTCTTCCTCCTCTCCTCCTCACACTCTTCTCTCTCTTCCTTACATCCAATGCACCATCGATCAAATCGCGAAACTCATGGCTAAGAATAATATCAAAACTATGTTCAAGCCCTACAAAACTCTCACACAACTTTTCAGAACAACAAAATATAAATATGACTCGATGCTTTACCCATGAGTTTACCAAATTCCTTGCTCCTATGATAAATCTTACATAGGACAAATTGGAAGAACCTTTAAAGCTAGGCTCAAAGATCATATAGTTGATACTACCTATAACCAAACATTTAAATAAGTTATCAACGAAAACTATTTTAAATCAAAGCACCTTATTTTCTTTGACCAAACTAAAATCTTAGCTCCAACCCCGCATTACTCCTCCCGTCTCATTCAAGAATCCCTTGAAATCGAAAAACATCCTAATAACTTCAACCGTGAAGATGGCTACAAACTTAGCCATTCTTGGAAATCCACCATCCATAACCTTGACCATTATACCTTTGCCTTTGAGATTACCCTCCATCCTCTCCCTCCAACCTATATATCCAAACAGGTTCCTAATTTCCATCCACTCCTATTTTAGCATATTTTCTCCTAGTATATATCTCTTATGTGTTTCTCTTTGTTTCCTCCCATGTTTATCTCTTACTTCTTAATCTACCCACTATGTTATCTCTATATCTCACTTGACTTTATTCTAATATTATCTCTCTTTAAGCATTATCTATCTCTTTAATTCTTTTATTATAAATCTCTCTTATCTTTATTTTCTTTTCTTTTATCCTTTCTCTTTTCTATCACTCTTTAATTATCTCTATCTTTCTCCTTTCTATATTCTAATATCATCTCTCTTCTTAACTATTATCTCTCTCTTTAATTAATTTAGTATGACTCGTCCCCCTTATCTTCATTGAATATTGTCATATTATCATCTCCCCCAATCTCTTTCACTCCATCATATCCCTTATATTCTTCCCTAGTTATTTTAATTTTATTCAATACTTTAATTTTATTTTATTTAATACTTTATCTTATTTGTATACATTATTATTATTCTAATTCAATTTAATACTTTATTATTAGCTTAATTTAATCTAATCCTTTATCATTATTTTATTTATTATTTCTCGATTTTATTATATTACTTAATATTTCTCTTAACAAACTTGTACAACCTCATCCCCCTTTATCTTTACTTTATTGTTTACCTAAATATTTTAATTGTTGTTTATCTATTCTTAACAACTTTGTTCACCCCATCATCTTAACTTTATGGATTACCTAACGCCAATGGCTATTCTCAATTCGTAAATGGTAAATTTTCAATATTCTTCTATATTTAAAAACCTCAACACTCTTTTACAACCTATCAACTTCTTATGTCCTTGATGATGGGCGGTGTTGATTAAGGTTGGTTGTCATTGATGTCAACCCTTGAAGGAAGTTGGAGAACCTAGGTTTGGGTAATGGACCCAAGTTTGCTTGATGGATAACGGTATGATTTTTGATATATTTGCAAGTAATACTATTTTATATGGATATTACATGTCATGCCATTTCCAATGGTATGTAGAACGTCACATAACTCCTCACGGTTAGAGAGTTATGGCCATGTGAAGTTGGAGAACCCTCATGAGTCATCTAGAAGCCCCAAAAGGTCAAAGTAGT
>JZKD02S2119649.1:10366-23166 GCA_000966675.3 Picea glauca
AGAAAGTCACTCGGAATATACCCAAGCTGATCAGCTCTGAACAGAACTCGGCACTATTGAGGCCTATTACACAGCTGGAAGTGGACTCTGTAGCAAAGGATATGCCTACAGGCAAGGCACCAGGCCCAGATGGCTTCACTACGGACTTCTTTCACTACTGCTGGGATATGATCAAGGAGGACGTTTGGAGGGCAGTTGAAGAATCCAGAACCTCCGGTCAAGTCCTTTCGGCCCTGAACGCGACCTTCATCACTCTCATCCCAAAGGAGGAATGCACCACTAATCCGAAGTAGTTCAGACCAATCTCTCTCTGTAATGTCATTTACAAAATAATCACAAAGGTCATCGCCAATCGCCTGAAGCCAATCCTGCCGACCATCATCTCTAAAGAGCAATCTGGCTATGTGGAAGGCAGACAAATCATGGACAGCGTCATACTTGCCAATGAGGTCATCCACTCCCTAAAAACAAACAAATTATCAGGTATGCTTATCAAACTTGACCTTTCAAAGGATTTTGACAGATTAAGCTGGCAATATATGAGGTTGGTTCTGGAATCATTTGGCTTTGCCAACCAATGGGTCGACTGAATCCTCGAGCTCACCTCCTCCTCCTTTTTTTCCATTTTATTCAATGGCTCCCCCGCCCGACCCTTTCGATCCTCTAGGGGAATAAGGCAAGGAGATCCCCTTTCTCCTTTCCTCTTTGTCAACATGGCGAAGGGCTTAGGCCGCTATCTCAAAGCGGTTGTTTTGGAAGGTTCACTTGATGGACTGCCACTCCACAACCTGCACCCGGCACCTTCACATAGCCAATTTGTTGACGATACACTCCTCATGAACACCCCCACGGCCAGAGAAGCCACTAAGCTCAATTCAATCCTCTCGGATTTCTCGGATGCCTCTGGCATGCTGCTTAACCTGGATAAATCCAAACTCTTCTTCTTTAACACTCCAGTCTCTGTTCAGACCCACCTCTCTGATCTGCTTGGTATTGCCAGAAGCTCCCTTCCTTCCACTTATTTAGGCATTCCCTTAACAGGCGAATCGGCAAAATCTATCTCGTGGGATAGCTTGTTACTATCTATCTCCAATCGGCTGAATAATTGGACTTTCAGACCCTTGAATATTGTTTCCCGTCTGGTTTTGCTAAAGTCAGTTCTTCAGGCTTTGCCCACCTACCTTTTCACAGCGTTGGCCACGCCTGCCTCGGTCATCAAAGCAATCAGAAACCTTCAACGCAACTTCCTATGGAAAGGGAATCAAAACAATAGGAAATGGGCTTTAGTTGGATGGGATAAACTCTGCAAGCCTAAAAAACAAGGAGGGTTGGGGATCCGGGATCCAGGAAAGATGAACCAAGTAATGGGAGCCAATATGTGGTGGAGGTGGCTACAACATCCGCAAGAACTATGGGCAAAGATGTGGAAGAAAAAGTATGCCCCGAACGATCACCCAAACCAATTAATAAGATATAATGAACAGATGCAAGGCTCCAACATCTGGAACACGACCTGGAAAAATCGTCCCCTGATACAGCAGCACGCCTTCTGGGAGATAAGAAATGGTGAAAGCGCCCTCTTCTGGCAGGACTCGTGGCAACAGTTACCACCTCTTGAGGATATGGACAGTCTCAACACCATCAAGCTCAAACTATAGCAAAGCAGGCTCAAGAATGTCAAAGACTTTTGGATCCAAACTCAAGAGCGACAATCCTGGAGAAAATGGAAAACTAGCAGATCAGAGCTACAGATAACGGAAGAGGTCGACCTAACACCGTGGCAGGAGTGCATGCAAAATAGGAAAATCCCAAGCAAAGAAGGACTGGATGTTCTCATATGGGGCCATTCCACATCTGGCATTTTCTCGGTCAAAGAAGCCTATTATTTACAGGGCAGTCCCCCAAATCAGGTCCCTGAAGCAATCTGGAACAGAGTCTGGAAACCCTTTCTTTGGCCCAAGATATCCTTTTTTCTCTGGCTCACTGTTCAAAACCGTATCCTCACTTGGGACAACCTTCGCAAGAGAGGCTTTACAGGCCCTTCCAGGTGCACCTTGTGTCAGAACAATGAGGAAACTCTGGAACACCTCCTCAATACATGCCATTACAGCCAACAGGTTTGGGACTGGGGCACCCAAGCCATGAGACGCTCACAGAGACACCGGGGAAGCATCATGGATACTTTAGTTAATTGGGGAACACTCTCCTTTCACAATCCAATTCTCCAGCGCATCTGGCTCTTACTCCCGGGATTTATATTGTGGTCAATCTGGAAAGAAAGAAATAACAGAACTTTCAACTCCAGACAGTCCAATCCCACCAATACCTGGGAAATGGTCAAGAAGCTCATCCGAGAAACTATTCATAGCCAGCCCTGGTCTCACGAGGATACGCAATGCAAGCCCGAGGAACAGACCATTCTAGAAGGCTGGAATCTGCAAACCTACCCGCAACCTCAAGGGAATTCCAAAAATGGGAAAGACAACAGTCCCACGCGTTGGACCCCACCTCCACCTGATGTTTTCAAGCTTAACTTTGATGGGGCTTCCAAGGGAAACCCTGGACCGGCCGGCTTTGGGGCTGTTCTAAGGAACCATATGGGCAAGATCATTCACTTGACGGCGGGTTTTCTGGGTGAAAACACAAACAACGTTGCAGAGCTCACAAGCCTGGTGAGAGGCCTCCAAAATTTTGTTCATCACCAGTATCATTGGCTAATCATAGAAGGAGACTCCCAGGTAATAATCCAGCTCATCTCCAAAATTATTCAAGGCAAGCCCCCCTGGCGGATCTCCCCCAGCTGGAGACTTTTCGGTCTTTTGGAGGATTTTGGCAAAATTATCAACCCCAACCTCACCTTAATTCCCTCTCATGTCAAACGAGAGGCCAACAAACTTGCGGATCATTTGGAAAATGCAGGGATTGAAGCTAAGGCCGAACTCATTTACTGGCAGGCCAGGGATTCTGAAAACACAGATCTCTCCAGGTACTGCAAAGACCTTGCCTGCAGAGATTTCACTGCCCCGGATGGGGTGACACGTAGACTAGAGGCCACAGGTGGACTTGCACTAGGCCATAGCATAAATTCCATTAACCGTTACCCACGCGCCAGCCTTTATCATGCAGGACGACCATAGATGCAGGGGCAGGACGGAGAGATTTCTCCCTCGCACGAGCATTTACGAGCGCAGTGGTTCCAGGATGACAAAGGCTAAAGACGGAGGGATGGCTTTGGCTCTCGTTTATTCGGTTTTTCCCTCGGCTCTGAGATCTGTATGGACTCTCTGGAGCAGCCCAATTTTATGTTCGTTTAGTTTATGCAGCGACGCCCCAGCGCAGTTCTGCATTTTGCATCTTACCCGATGGTTGGGGGGCGGTCAATCTTTTCTAGTGTCTCTCTCTCCGACCGCCTTGAAACAGGATACGACTATTCTGCAATTGCAATTGCCCTGCTCCTTTCTCATGGCAAGGAAGCGAGGAACACCCCACCGGGGAACAGCATGGGTGGCTCAAAAGAAGCAGAGGCGCCGCAAGGATCAGTTGGAGTGGGCCTTAGCTCTAGCGACGTCCATTCTAAGACAGAGAGCCAGAGCAGAACGAATAGAGCAACTTACCACCATCGTTGAGTCGAGTGTTGGCTGTAGTAGTGATTCTCGAGGATTGGCGTCGGGGGTCCTGCAGAATTCCGGTTCGAAGGAGGAGTTTCCCCCCTGCATTATTGAAGAAGACCCGTCCCTGGCACTTTCTATGGAAGACCCATCTTTCTGCGAGAAGACTCAGGCGGAGACCCATCCGGAAGCCTGCAAGCTCAATCCGACGTTGTTAGATGACACTCCTGGCTGTATAGTGGAGGAAGTTCCCTGGCTGGGTGACGAAAATTGCAGCTGCCTTGGTGCACAGGCGTTCGATGAAGGCTCGAAGGGTGCGACGGTTGCGGTGGAGCAGATGGCGTTCAACGGGAGCTCCGAGGCGACGATGGAAGGGGGTGGCAGCTTGCATGGCTCAATCTTTGAGGACGAACACCTGGCTATCCTGTGTGATCTTCGTGGGCGCATGTCGGATCTGGAACATCGGGCTCTCCTCATGGGCCAGCRCATGGATATGCTCTTTGATGCGCTATCCAATGAKCCTGTCAAGCRGAGATGTCYCCTTTGTGCACAAGYCTTYGYCATCCTGGCAGGGACCACGCGGHAGAATTGCRGGGATGACAGGTCACCAGGCACTTAGGTTTCTTATGCTATTTCAGTTTCTAGTTTTATATGTCTACTTGGTTCCTAGCTTTATTACTTCACTGTTTATATGTATTTAGACATTTTGCATCTATCCTGGTTTCCTTCGGGCAGGACAGATGCTACTCTGCTTTTAATATTTTCATGCTACTACTACTTACCCGTTATATATGCTGGTTTCCGATAAATTGGCAGCATTTTGGGTGGTTTCAGATACACACTTTCTATACTCTGTAAGAGTTTTGGTTTTCTAATATAGCAGGTTCTACTTTTTATTTAAAAAAAAAATATATGATGGTAACTTGGTAAGTAGATTTTGAAGGCCTTAGAGACCTCACAATATCCAACAAGTATTCCCTTCTTTCCTGAGGGATCCAACTTAGTTCTCTTTTCTTTTGGAATGTGTACAAACACTAGAAAACCAAATATTTTGAGATGGGTTACTTATGGCTTATTTCCGATGAACATTTATTCAAGGGTTTTTAATCCAAGTGCACTATGGGATAATCTGTTTTGGACATAAACTGTTGTTCTTGCTGCTTCAACCCATAAGTGCATTAGAAGATCTTGATCATGAATCATAGTCTTTACTACTTCCATATTTGTTTTATTATTTCTTTCTGCTACACCATTTTGTTGAGGATTATAGGGAGTGTTGAGCTCCCTCTTAATCTCGACATCTCTGCGAAATATTCCAAATTCATTTGAGTTGTACTCTCCTCCATTATCTAACTTGAGTATCTTGATTTTTCTTTCGGATAGGTTTTGTACCAAGGCTTCGAATTCCTTGAACTTTCTGAGTACTTCATCTTTTGATTTCAATAAATACACCCAAGTCTTATGAGAGTAATCATTAATAAATGGTGCATAGTATACATACACGCTTAGAGAGGTTGATGGTATTGGATTGCATACATTTGAGTGGATGAGCTCCAAGATTCCTTCTTCTTTATTGTCGCTCTTTGGGAAAGGATTATTTATGTTCTTTCCTTGTGCACATCCTTTGCATACACCTTCATGATCAACCTTAAATTATTGTAAACTTGTAACTACCTTGCTTACATATGGTAAGGATTTGTATTTAATGTTGTAGTGTCCCCAAGGCCGAGCCTCGTTGCAAACCATGTTCTGAAAGAAATTGTAATTATGTTTTATAGGCTGGTGAGCCAATTTTTTATAAGTTGGTGACTTATGTGTTTGTTAGGCTAGGGAGCCTAAGGGTTGGAGGCCAAGGGCCTGATTTTGTACATGTATGTATGCAGAACATTTAATAAAATTGTAAACACCACCAGGTGCAGACCGACCACGATGAATGAGTGAAGGGGGACTGATCTTCCACAGAGAAGGCAAGGAATTAGAGGCTGGAAGGTGGGAAAGGGGCTAAGTGTTGAGCCTAGGGGGCTTAAGCCTGGGAATAATATTATTCCAAAAAGACATGTACATTTTATGTTTTATCCTAAGTTTCTAGCAAGGGGAGGACGTACAAGGGTGATGCGTGCTGGTGGAATGCATGCAGTTCCATGGATGACAAGTGTCAACCCTGGCACATGTGAATAAAACAGCCAGGGTGAGCCATGAGAAGGTTCCTCCTCCATTCTACCCAATTTCCTGAACGCGTACGAAGGCCTAGATAGTACGACCAACCCAAACCCTGCAGAGAAATCCTCGTGCATTCCTAAGAGTCGAAAATCCCATGTTGTCTTTGATAATCCATGTGCATCCTCAGTCCGACTGATCGAACCCGTGCGTGGAGGCTCTGTCCCGAATCCGTGACCCTAAACCATTTCGCCATTGTTGAACCAGTTGGAAAGCCTGTGTTTGGCTCTATAAATCCATGTACACCTCTATTATGTGAGTTGAGAAGCCTGTCTTTGTTTCTAAAGAGTCGGTTTCACCTTCGTTCTGAGCCGTGGAGTCCATGTTGACCCTTGCGAGAATTAATCATCATGCATTCCTGTGAACCATCATTGTGAGGCTTTGAGCCATTATTGAGCCTGTTTGAGAGGTTGTGTTTGTATTCCCGGTTGGCTAAGGTGACCACGCAGAGCTAGACTACACGTGGCTTGATGGCCAGCACGAGTTGTGATTGAGTCTGTGTGTGATTTCTCTAGGTGAGAGAGGTGGTTGTTGTTGGAAGAGGTTTCTTCCAGAGAGTGTCCAACACCAGCTTCAGGCTCTGAGACTTCATGATCTGGCCTGTTGCCGAGACCCAGAGAGGGAGGTTAGCACCGATGGATTGTGCTTGTGAAGGTGTATACTCCAAGGGAGAAACGGGCATGTGGGGAATGAAAGTCTAGTAGTAGTGGGCGTAAGATGGCATCTTGGGAAGAATCCTTCCAGATTTTCTGTGTTGTTTTCCCTGTAACCTCAGCCTAGCCTAGGATTCCTTGCCTTGGGGTGGAGCTTAGTCCCAGCTCAGGGGTGACCCACTACTGAGCTGATGAGCAGTGCGATCTAAGGCTGGGAGGTTCGTGGAAGGCCTGCACTTGGTTGGTGAATTCTACCACTGTTAAAAGATAAGTATCTGATTATGCTTTAATCATGTTTTGCATGACTCTGTTGCTTATGTTATCATGATTTCCATTGTGTATATGAATTAATATGAAACGCTATTGATTGTTAAATTATAGCAATAAATAATATGTTTTACTCTGAGCTTAAATGTATTTATTTGTTTAAATGCATGTGGATTATATAATACTTGTATGAGTTATGTACAAAGTGGTGTTATAGATTTATTTTAAGAGCGTTTAAGCGTTGGTAGCCAGAAAAGGTGCACTACAGTTTGGTATCAGAGCCAAGGTTTCAACACTGAGCCTAGATGGGCCAGTGGAGCAGTCTTTGGACCGAGAGTGCGAGGGGAATTGGGTCTGAAAGGCCAATTTCAGACCTTGGTTTGCTCCAAAGTGTCAAGGAGTTACTTGACGAGTTTTTAAACTCAGGAGGTTTAGCGGCATGTGAAACCGTAGTTGGTGTGGTCTATGTCCACGGGGAGATAGGTCTCCACACCAATAGTGTTATAACCTTAGGATCTGTTCAGGAGGGAAGGTGAACCCTCGTGACCGTCAGATCTAGGAAGTGTGCATGGGGTTTAAATCCCTTTGGAGTTGCACAGGAGTGTGGAAATCGCGATACGTGAAATTCCGAATTAGTCAAGACCGTACATTAGAAAGAATGTGTGGAGGGAAATCAACCTTTCGCTGACTCGTAACTTGAAACGGTCAAAGGGTGAGTTCGTGAAGATTCACGAAACGTGAATTCACGTTTGGATCACAACTGTCGATCTAAGCGAGATCTGGACCGTTGATTGTCCAGGATAAAATCGTCATTTCATGAGATGGGAAGTGAGGAGAGGTCAACACCTCTGAAACCCCGAAATGCTGAAAAGATCTACACCATAGATCATGGGGAGAATAACTTGACCATTGGATCAAGTAGCTTAGTAAACAGTGACTTTGAGATTTCGGCAGATGGAAGTTCGAGATGTGGGGGTGCACGAACTCTCGATGCCTAAAACCCCGAAACACCGAAAAGATTTGCGTCGTTGATCTAAGGAGGGGATCTGACCATTGGATTCCTTGCTTGGAATGGACATGGGCGCATGAATACGTACAACGTGCCAGTGAGTTGAGAAGACAGGTGAGACTGGTGGGACTCGATGACATCACCGAAGGTGACGTGGACCCTCTTGAACGTACCACGTGCCACGGTGATGAAGGGCGACAATTGTGTTGTGGGCCCGGAGAATAAAGTAATTCACGATTTCGGGGATTCATGAGATAAGAGCACAGGAGCTCGACATTGAAACTCGCAAAGTCGCAAGTAGTGAGAACGTGAGGAGAAAAGTCAACATCGCTTCTCGGGGTTTCATAAAAGGGAGGTGCCAGGGTTGGATGCCACAACTCGCGAAGGTGCGAGTAGCGAAGGAGTGCTAGCACTTATCCCTAGACTACGCTCATGCATAGCATATGCTAGCGAGGAGGGAACCATACCCGCATCGCATGGAATTTGCAGAGCCGAACGAGAGCTCAGAAAACTTATTTGAATCGAAACGTCTTTTGTTCTTGTTCGTATTGGCTTATAAATGTTGTGGATTGTTCGTGAAGTTTTAATGGCCTGAAAAACTTCGAATTGAATTGCACAGTGCATGTGCAGAGTTCAATGAGAGTCAGAATTCCAATTAACCAACGTCGAGTATGGAGTGGGAAAAAGTGCAGATTGCCCCCGAAACAGAGGACAAATGAGAAGGAAAGGATGTCAATGTGGAAGTGGAAGGATCTAACTCTAATGGGCATGGAAAAGAGATGGATAAGGAAGAACATATGATGAAACTCATCAAAAGATTGCAGAAATATGCCCAGGCTCACCTAGCTGATAGCCGAAAGCTCATGAAAATCATGGATCAGCAGGGTGAATTCAACTTAAAAATGTTGAAGAGCCTAGAAAGAATAGAAAATAAATTGGAAAAAGAGAGTGACACAAGCAGATCAAGAAGTGTCAAAACCCCTGAGAGGAGAAGAAGATCAAGGAGTGGTAATAGACATTACCATCTCTCCCCTAAGCATTTTGGCAAGGAAACATACAGTAGTTCAAGCTCATCTCCTACCAGAAAACACTGAAAATCTGGAAAAGATGAATTGAAAGGGGAGATGAACAAGATTAAGCCTCCAACATTCGATGGAGAACATAAGAAGGAGGAATATGTCGATACATGGTTTCTTGGCATGAGGAAATACTTCCAACTACAGAATTATTCCACCCATGCAGAAGGAAGAATTGCAATGTATCAATTGAAAGGAAAAGCATCCATGTGGTGGGATCAGTTTGTGCAGGTACAACACATCAGAGAGAAAGAGGTCACTTCGAAGGAGTTTAAGAGGTATTTCAAGAAGAAATACCTGACTAAAAGGTATTATGACAAAAAGATGGAGTTCTTCGAACTCAAGTTGGGCAGCATGACCATTGATGAGTATGAACGAAGTTTTCTGGAACTACTGAAGTATGTTCCTTTCATCAAAGACGAGGTTGTCAAAATTCAGAGGTATCTGAGTGGACTGCCACCTTCCATTGGTGACAAGATTCAGTATGATGATCCTAAGACCATGGAAGAAACCATAAGAAGAGAGAAATTCCTATACGAACAGCAAAGAGAAAAGCCTACCTTTCAGAAGGCTTGGGATGACCAGAAGAGGTTTAAGAAAGAACAGAGGCAGAAGGGAAACATGCCTCCCTTTTTCAGAAATAGTCTTCAGAGACAACCATCATTTAGAGAGTCTAGAATGATTGAAGAGGGAGCACAAAGACAGAGACAGACGCCCATTCAGTGTTGTGGCTGTCAAGGAAACCACAAGTACAAATATTGTCCCCATAAAAATGGTAAAGCGAGGATTGTTCATACTGTTCAGCAAGCTGAAACAGTGGAAGATATGGGCAGCAAAATGTCGAGGATCTATGCAGCCCTAGACAACAAGCAAGAAAATTTTCAATCGCACATGATTGAAGTGGAAGGTATGATTAACAACCGACCACTTGTTATTTTAATTGATTCAGGGGCTAGCCATAGTTATGTAGATCCTAGAGTGGTATATAGTTTTCATCTAATGAGAAGAAAACATGAGAAGTCTTGGTTAGTGCAGTTAGCCATAGGGACCAAGAGGAAGGTCATTGAAATGGTTACGTCCTGTTCAGTAGACATGAAAGGAACGGACACTAAGGCTAAATTGAACATTCTGCCTTTAGGCTCATATGATTGCTTAATTGGGATGGACTGGTTGGACCAACACCATGCCCTTCTGGACTGTCGTAACAAGATATTTACATGTCTGGATGAAGAGGGAAATCAGGTAACAGTCCAAGGAATTCCCGGAGTCGTGGCTATTAAGGAAATCTCAGCCATGTAGTTGAAGAAATGTTACCGGAAGGGCTATCAATTATTTGTAGCTCAGGTGGAAGAAGCATTCTGAGATGTAGTCTCGAATCTAGAAGACCATGAGGTATTCAAAGGGTTTAAGGACGTATTTCAAGAGGTACCTGGACTAACTCCGAAGAGGGACATCGATTTTTCTATAAATTTGATGCCGGGAGTAGCTCCAGTTTCAAAGGCTCCTTATAGAATGAGTACGCCAGAGCTGAAAGAGTAGCAATTGCAGCTCAAAGAGCTACTAAAGAAGGGATACGTTCACCCCAGCGTGTCACCGTGGGGAGCCCTAGTCCTATTCGTGAAGAAGAAAGATGTGACGCTGAGACTGTGCATTGATTTTTGGCAGTTGAATAAGGTAACTGTCAAGAACAAGTATCCTCTGCCAAGGATCGATGATATTTTTGATCAGTTGAAGGATGCGAAAATATTTTCAAAAATAGATCTCAGATTTGGATATCACCAAGTGAGAATAAATGATGAGGACATCAGGAAGACCTCCTTTAGAACAAGGTACGGTCATTATGAGTTCACAGTGGTGTCGTTTGGACTGACAAATGCACCTGTTGTTTTCATGTGTTTAATGAATGGAGTGTTTAGAAATTATTTGGTCAAGTTTGTCATAGTCTTCCTGAATGATATCCTGGTGTATTCCAAGATAGACGAAGAACATGAGCAACACCTAAGAATGGTGATGCAGGTGTTGAGAGAACACCAATTGTATGAAAAACTAAGCAAGTGCTCATTTTATCAAAGGCAGATTCATTACTTGGGACACATTATATCTGAAGAAGGGATCATTGTGGATCCTGAAAAGGTAGAGGCCATTTGAGAATGGCCAGTGCCAAGGAATGTGGCAGAAGTTAGATATTTTATGGGTCTGGAAGGCTACTACAGAAGGTTTATAGTCAGATTCTCAAAGATAGCTCACCCTATCACTTCCTTGCAAAGGAAGGAGAAGAAGTTTTAGTGGACTGAAGAGTGTGAGAGTAGTTTCCATCGATTGAAGCAGTTTCTAACCAGTGCTCCAATCCTGAAGATTGCAGATCCAAATAAGGATTACGTAGTGTGCACTAATGCGTGTAAGGAGGGGCTGGGAGGAGTTCTCAGCCAAGAGGGATTTGTAATTTGTTATGAGTCTCGAAAGCTGAAAGAGCATGAAAGTAATTATGCCACTCATGATTTAGAGCTAGCGGAAATCATCCACGCCTTGAGGAAATGGAGACATTACCTCATGGGCAAAAGATTCGAGTTGAGAACATACCATAACGGTCTGAAGTATTTATTTGATAAACCAACTTTAAATTCCAATAAAATCAGATGGCTAGAGTTTTTGTGTGAATATGACTTTGATATCAAGCATATCAAAGGGAAGGAAAATAAGGTGGCTAATGCACTCAGCAGAAAAGTGCACGAATTACATGCTACAACCATTAGCATGTATCGGTCTGAGATGAAAGACAAAATTTTGGAAGTTGCAAATATTGATTTGCAGTACAGAGGTCTTGTAGCAAAGCTACAACAGCGTGAGACACCACAGACCAAGGAAAGTTACACCTTGGGAACTGATGGTTTACTTCTGTATAAAAACAGAGTGTATGTACCCAATGTCCGAGAATTAAAGCTGGCAATTCTAAAGTAGATGCATAACATGGCTTATGTTGGACATCCTGGATATCAGAAGATTGTGGCAGCAGTCAAAAGCCATTATTTTTGGCTGAGTCTGAAGAAGGAAATCGTTGAATACATCACCAGATGTATGGAGTGCTAGAAGGTTAAGTCTAAGCATAGGCACCCAGTAGGGTTGTTGCAGCCTTTACCCATTCCTGAATGGAAATGGGACGTGGAAAAAATGGATTTTATCACAGGATTGCCCAGAACAAGCAAGCAACATGATTCAATAATGGTGGTGGTGGACAAGCTTACTAAAGCCTCCCATTTCATTCCACTGAAAACCACTCATAGGCCAGCAGATGTTGCTGATATATTCTTAAAAGAAGTGGCATGCTTGCATAGAATTCCTAAGACAATTGTGTCCGATAGGGACCTGAAATTCACTTCAAATTTCTGGAAAGGATTGTTCAAAGGATTCAGAACGAATCTAAACTTTAGTACAACATATCATCCTGAGTCTGATGGTCAGAAAGAAAGGGTGAACAGAGTAATATAAGACATACTGAGAATGTATGTGATGGATAAACCATCATGGTGGGAAGACTACCTGCATTTGGTAGAATTTGCCTACAATAATGGGTATCATGCATCATTGAAGATGAGCCCATTCGAAGCACTTTATGGAAGAAAGTGCAACACTCCAGTGAGATGGGATAACCCAATTGATAGAGTAGTTGTTGGGCCTAAACTGCTCAAAGAGATGGAAGATCAAATGATAAAAATTAAACAAAATCTAAAAGCTACCCAGGACAGGCAGAAAAGTTACGCTGATAGTAACAGAACCCATAGAGAATTCAAAGTGGGTGACCATGTTTTCCTGAAAGTGAAAACTAACAGAAGTTCCCTGAGGTTGGGAAGTTGCGCTAAATTGGCAGCAAGATTTTGTGGGCCATTTGAGATCCTGGAAAGGATTGGGCCAGTTGCATACATGCTTTCATTACCTGCATCTATGATTGTACATAATGTGTTTCATGTTTCAC
>JZKD02S2119649.1:31835-46645 GCA_000966675.3 Picea glauca
TTTCTGAATGGAGAAATTGAAGAAGAAGTCTACATTGAACAACCAAAAGGATTTCAATTGTCATAGAACGCAGATTATGTGTGTAAATTAAAGAAGGCCTTGTATGGTCTAAAACGGGCTCCTAGAGCATGGTAATCTAGACTGGATAAGTATTTGCAACAGGAAGGGTTCAAAAAAGGAAGTACAGACAACAACCTGTACATCAAGGTAAGTGAAGGTAATATTTTATTAATTGAAGTTTATGTTGATGATATTATTTTTGGTAGTGATGATGACAGGTTAAGCCAAAAATTTGCAAAAGATATGCAGAATGAATTTGAAATGTCGTTACTTGGAGAACTATCCTTCATTTTGGGACTTCAGATACGTCAAAGCAACCAAGGAATATTTATTTCTCAAACCAAGTATATCAGAGAAATGTTAAAGAGGTTCGGAATGGAAGATTTCAAACCAGTTATCACTCCCTTACAAACCAGTTGCAAGTTGAGAAAAGATGATGATTCGAAGTCTACAGATCAAAGGCAATACAGGTCAATGATTGGTATCCTACTATATGTGACAGCATCTAGACTAGATGTAATGTAGGCAGTTGGACAAATGGCATGATTTCAAGCAGCACCAAAGGAGTCACATGTGTTAACAGTGAAGAGGATTTTCAGATATCTCAAAGGAACGGAAGAGTTTGGATTATGGTATCCAAAAGGAAAGGATCTATCACTTATTGCCTACACAGATGCAGATTGGGCAGGTTGCATTGATGACCAACGAAGCACCAGTGGAGCAGTGTTCTACTTGGGTGAGTGTTTAGTAGCATGGATAAGAAAGAAACAATCATCAATATCATTATCTATAGTCGAGGCAAAGTATATTGCAACAACATCATGTTTCACACAGGTTCTTTGGATGAAACAAACTCTAACAGATATACAGTTTGAGTATGATGAGCCCATTCCAATATATTGTGATAATACAAGCGCCATTATTATCTTGAAGAACTCGGTGATGCACTCCAAGACGAAGTACATTCCAATAAAGTATCACTTTCTAAGGGAGAAGGTTGGAGAAAAGAACATCAGAGTTGAGTATGTGGGCACAAAAGAACAAGTGGCAGACATCTTCACAAAACCACTTCCACGAGAATCCTTTAAATATCTTCGCTAGAGACTTGGAGTTATTTCTACTCCAAAATGAATGTGCATCTTATATGTCTTATATTTACACGAGGAAGCACCATAAGAGGACAGTTCAGTCAAGGGGAGAAACCCCGGATGTCAAGATACCTTTGTCATTGATGATAAAAGGAGAGAGATTTATCAGATGTAGAGGACAGAGGCATGGTTCTAAGGGGGAGAGATTTATCATATGCAGAGGATAGAGGCATGGTTCCATGGGGAGCATGAGTGATATGATTTCAGCATTGCATCAGAGTGTTGCCATCAATGCAAAGGGGGGAGATTGTTGATTAAGGTTGGTTGTCATTGATGTCAATCCTTGAAGAAATCCCTGTAGCAAAAAGGTTGGGTAATGGACCCAAGATTGTTTGATGTAAATATGACTCATTATTGTCTTATCATGGTTAATAATAAGTAGAAATGGATGAACTCCAAAGTGGTCCCCTTATGGTGAAATCCCTCACAGGAAGACGCTTTGTAGATTGAGTTATCCTAGAAGTATGGTTAGAGAAACCATGCTTATTTGTGGAATAATGAGATGAATGCCAATGAATTTTTTAGTGAAACTATCCTATATGGATATTTTTTGTCATTCCATTTCTAGTGGTATGTGGAACGTCACATAACTCCTCACATTTAGAGAGTTATGGCCACGAGAAGTTGGAGAACCCAAGTTTGTTTGATGGATAAAGGTATGAGTTTTGATATATTTTTAGGCAATACTATTCTATATGGATAGTACATGTCATTCCATTTCTGGTGGTATGTGGAACGTCATATAAATCCTCACGGTTTGAGAGTTATGGCCTTACGAAGTTGGAGGACCCTCATATNGCAGAATGAATTTGAAATGTCGTTACTTGGAGAACTATCCTTCTTTTTGGGACTTCGGATACGTCAAAGCAACCAAGGAATATTTATTTCTCAAACCAAGTATATCAGAGAAATGCTAAAGAGGTTCGGAATGGAAGATTTCAAACCAGTTATCACTCCCTTACAAACCAGTTGCAAGTTGAGCAAAGATGATGATTCGAAGTCTACAGATCAAATGCAATACAGGTCAATGATTGGTATCCTACTATATGTGACAACATCTAGACTAGATGTAATGTAGGCAGTTGGACAAGTGGCATGATTTCAAGCAGCACCAAAGGAGTCACATGTGTTAGCAGTGAAGAGGATTTTCAGATATCTCAAAGGAACGGAAGAGTTTGGATTATGGTATCCAAAAGGAAAGGATCTATCACTTATTGCCTACACAGATGTAGATTGGGAAGGTTGCATTGATGACCGACGAAGCACCAGTGGAGCAGTGTTCTACTTGGGTGAGTGTTTAGTAGCATGGATAAGAAAGAAACAATCATCAATATCTTTATCTATAGTCGAGGCAAAGTATATTGCAACAACATCATGTTTCACACAGGTTCTTTGGATGAAACGAACTCTGACAGATATACAGTTTGAGTATGATGAGACCATTCCAATCTATTGTGATAATACAAGCGCCATTATTATCTTGAAGAACTTGGTGATGCACTCCAAGACGAAGCACATTCCAATAAAGTATCACTTTCTAAGGGAGAAGGTTGGAGAAAAGAACATCAGAGTTGAGTATGTGGGCACAAAAGAACAAGTGGCAGACATCTTCACAAAACTACTTCCACGAGAATCCTTTAAATATCTTCGCCAGAGAATTGGAGTTATTTCTACTCCAAAATGAATGTGCATCTTATATGTCTTAGATTTACACGAGGAAGCACCATAAGAGGACAGTTCAGTCAAGGGGAGCAACCCCGGATGTCAAGATACCTTTGTCATTGATGATAAAAGGAGAGAGATTTATCAGATGTAGAGGACAGAGGCATGGTTCTAAGGGGGAGAGATTTATCATATGTAGAGGATAGAGGCATGGTTCCAGGGGGAGTAGATTTATCAGATACAGAGGATAGAGGAATGGTTCCAGGGGGAGCATGAGTGATATGATTTCAGCATTGCATCAGAGTGTTGCCATCAATGAAAAGGGGGGAGATTGTTGATTAAGGTTGGTTGTCATTGATGTCAATCCTTGAAGAAAGCCCTGTAGAAAAAAGGTTGGGTAATGGACCCAAGATTGTTTGATGTAAATATGACTCATTATTGTCTTATCATGGTTAATAATAAGTAGAAATGGATGAACTCCAAAGTGGTCCCCTTATGGTGAAATCCCTCACAGGAAGACGCTTTGTAGATTGAGTTATCCTAGAAGTATGGTTAGAGAACCCATGCTTATTTGTGGAATAATGAGATGAATGCCAGTGAATTTTTTAGTGAAACTATCCTATATGGATAGTTTTTTTCATTCCATTTCTAGTGGTATGTGGAATGTCACATAACTCCTCACATTTAGAGAGTTATGGCCACGAGAAGTTGGAGAACCCAAGTTTGTTTGATGGATAAAGGTATGAGTTTTGATATATTTTTAGGTAATACTATTCTATATGGATAGTACATGTCATTCCATTTCTGGTGGTATGTGGAACGTCATATAAATCCTCACGGTTTGAGAGTTATGGCCTTACGAAGTTGGAGGACCCTCATANCTATTCCATTGAGGAAACATATCCAAGTATATGTGGTAAACAATTAAGCTTGTGGGTCATTTTATTTTTGGAGTTACACTCCGTGGAAAATAGGGTTTGTGGTTAGTCCTGAAACTAGTCAAAAACAAGTGTTTCGGGTAAAAATGTCATAACTTTTTAATAACAGATCCAAAATTAGTGTGACCAAATGTGTTGGTTATAGTAAAGTCTGTAGTATTTTTTGTAACCATTTCATATCAATTCAACAAACATTTTGTGCGGGGCACGCTCTACAAGGTCGCTCTCTAGAATAAGCCAGAATTCGGCAAGGTATGCCATTTTTGCTATAAATCCTTTTCTAAGAGGTTTCAAGTAGTGACACCTAGAGGAATTAAATAAAACACACTGAAGACCATTTTTTATCAGTTTCATATATTTATTCATTACAGGTACAAAGTTATCATCATCTCAAGTTAGGGTTGTTGACTAATCCAAAAGCTAGTCATGTGAGAAGTTTGATGAAGATGTTAGTCTCTTGTTGTCAAAGTTAAGGAAGGTTTGCAGGTATGTGATCATATAAAACAGGTCTATTACAAATTTACAAATCATATTTGGATGATGAAATTGATGAGGGCTTGTGGTTAAGGTACATGTTGGGTACATGGTTGAGACAAGCAGTTGATGAGTTGACACATACATGAGGTGTATAGTTGATGATGTTGGTACATATTGATGAGTAGTTGACACATGATTGGTACATACTTGGTAGATGTTTGGATGCACTTATTTATGGTACAGGTTGATTACATGTTGTTTGGTACAGGTTGGTGCATGGTTGATGCACTTGTTTATGGTACAGGTTGAGGTACAGGTTGATGCATGGTTCAGGTTTATTGGTATAGGTTTGCAACAGTATATCTCACAGTGATAGTGTGACAGTGGTTTCATCATTCTAATTCTACATCAGGGTGGTTGGACGGGGCAAGGATAGTTGGTTGTAGCCACCTTTTGGTTGTATCCAGAGAACATAGGGGGTTGTAGCCTCCTTCTGGTTGTAGCCAAAGAATTGGGGAGTTGGAGATTCCCTCANGATAACCTATTAGTGGAGCATGATGATGTCTTCATGAGGATTTTTGTTCAAACCCTAGAGGGAGATGTTCATAAATGGTTCATAGATCTCCCCACGACCTCTATTGATAGTTGGGAGGCTCTTGAATCTACATTCATGAAGCAGTGGTGGGAGAAGAGGGACAACTTGTATTACCTAACTAAATTCACCTCCCTCAAGAAGAAACTAAGAAAGTTTTATGTTGACTTTAATAGAAGGTTTAACAAGATTTACAACAAGATTCCAAGAGAAATAAATCCTTTGAAACAAGCAACCAAGGTCACGTATGTTGGGGATTTTGATGCATATTTTTTCATGACATTGAGATAAAGAATATCCCCCAGCTTGTTGATAATGCATGATGATGCAATATACATCAAGGGAAATATGATTGCATCAGGAAAAATGAAGAAAAAATCTGATCAAGAAGACAAGAAGAAGGTTAGAGAGGATTGTGATACTCTAAACCTAGCCATATAATCTCATGAGGCTCGAATGGATGAAATGTCTAGACTAATAAGAAATATGACTAACAAGATGTCTAGATTTGAAATGGAGAATGTAAATACTAATAAAGTCCTCGTTGATCCATATTTTTGACCGGTCTGGTATTGTCATTCAACTACTCTTATGATTTATTTTACACTTTTCTTAGCTTGTTTTTCTTTACTTTTCCTCTCTTACATAAAAAATTTCCAAGTACTTAAGTCATTTTTCAAATGATACAGATGCAGAGCTACATAAAAATGCTTAAATATTTTTTGAATTACTCATGTACGCAACCCCACACTCACCAAGACTCTTATTTTGTTTCCTTTTTCCTTTTTCATTTTGGTACTTAGTCAAAATTCAAGCAATGTGGATGTAGAGCCACATACCATCCTGGAAGTCCTTTCTTATGTTTCCACCTCTGCAACTCCGCATTCACTTTCCACTTTTCATTTGTTTTTATACTTATCCATGTTTCTCATTACGGAGTGGATTTCCTTACTCCTCGTCACTTTTCCATAAGTTTGTAGGTCTGCACGTCCGCACGTCCACAAGTCTGCATTTCTCCCAACACTTAACCATATTCGAAATATCAATACGGGCATCATCACCCTTTCCCGAAGATTGTTTCACAATCATTTATGTTCGCAACCTTGCAAGTCCACATTTCTGTATCATACCCTTATCATTTTCCATACATCATTTTACACCTCCACACTTAACACTTTCCATCCATCATACAATCACATCACCATTTCTCGTCAAATTCATTACCCTTTCCACATCATCCGCCACTCATAAAAGCATAATGTTGTTATTAATGTATAGCGCATCAATTAAGGGTCGCAATAAATCCAGGTCCCATGACAACTGATGACATTTAAAGCATGATATGTGGTTGATTGAGTTACCTAGGTAGTACGTAGTGGAATTTAAATAAAATAAAAATGCCAACTTGTAAGTATCGATAATAGCTCCACCTTTGTAAAAAACAGAAAAGATGTCAAGTAAGAAGAAGGAATTATTTTTTGGAGATACATTGAACACATTGGGCTGCAAAGATCAACAATTCTAGTGGTCCAGGGAATACAAGTACTACAAACCTCTTCCTCTAGCTGAGAAGAAGATGAACCTAATTTGTACCTCGGGAATAGCATTAGTAGGATGTGTTCCAGAATTTACTGATATGAAAGAGATCATTCAATCATGTGCAAATAAATTTGTGTCTAAACGAAGATTAATTCAAATGCAAGGTCATCAACACATTTCTCCATATCCTTCAACATTTTCTAAAATGTTATGACTACGTGTGCCAACTATGCGATTCAAGAGTGAGGAAACTGATGAATTTTTGAAGAAACATAAGGGAGGGAACTATTGAGCAACTATTTGGAAGATCTAAACTACAACCCTAATACTTCTAGAATTGAGGTAAATTTGCTAAAATACCCATACAAAGAATTTTCTTGGCTATTTTACCACATTATCAGATTGGAATCTACTATGTTTGTAACAAGAAATGTCATATATGCAATGCATTATGCCCTGCATGAAAAAACTATCATATATTGGGGTTATCTTGTATCAAGTGAAATTTATTTCCAATTGAATAACCTAAAAAATACCCATAAATTATATATGGCTTCTTAACTCATTTTCACCATTGCTTATGGCCATGTTTTTGAAGATTTGCCTTGGGAAAACATGTGGATTTTAAGTTAGAACCATTTTATGCATGGTATTTAATTTTGTATAGACATAAATCCCAATACATTTTTAACCAGTCCAAAACAATTTCATCTAAGAATTCAAAAGGTTAATATTTGGACAAAGCACATCGAGGCTATCCTTAGAAGCAACTTCCTTCCTCACTAGAAATTGGATTTATGAGTTGTCTGAAGTATTCACTATAATTAGAATATTTGGTAAGGATAAACATTTCCTTTTACCATTTTATACATTAGATAAACTCTTGGTTGGAGAAGTATGTAGTCAATACAAATTTTGGGACTGTTTCTTCCATGAAAAAAGAAAGAGACAATCTATACCCCTACCATGGAAAATTGGGGATTGTAATGTTAAACATATAACTCACTTAAATGAGTTGTCAGAAAATCATGAATAGATGGGTTTGAAGGAAGTAAAACTTGTTGAAGGTTTTGACCTATATAACAAATTCACTACACATATGTAGTTAGTGGGGTATTCTTCACAATTCATTAGAATTGAATAGTTTCAAGAAGGTGATGAGATAATTTAGATCTCAAGAACTAAAAACCTATTGAAATTTAGAGAATACAGGAGAAGTAAATAGTACAAATTAGGGATACAAACAAAATGACAGAGAAACAACAAATCAAAACCCCAATTCATTGGCCATGTCTAAAAGAATCACTCCATCAAGAATGAAGAGAAAAACAAGTGGACTAGATACTAGAGAAACACTAGTTGGAGGTTCAAACGATAGTGGAGATAAAATCCCACCAAGAAAAATCCTTGAGAAAACACATGTTGCACACACTCTTATAAAAAGAAAAAGAAATATGTCATCAGTAGAAATAAATGCACTAGAAGACCAGGAAAGTCCCCGTGCTATGGACATGGATGAAATCATTGAAGAACTTGACTGATCTGCACAAAGGTTGTTAGAGACGAGATAGATAGTTGATGCTATTATGACTTAGGATCCTGAAATATTTGAAGAGGAATCTATCACTCTGCACCACGTGGATTACAATCGTGAAAATAAAAGGTTACTGCTAGAAAAAGTTAATACCAAGAAGAAAAATTCATCTGAACGATGGAAATGTTTGATTGACTTGGATGGAGTAGCACCATCTAAAACTGCATATTTTCATGGAGCTACTAGAGATGCATTAAGAAAATCAATTGACAAAATATAAAGAGAGAATTTGGAACTAAATAAAAGGGTAAAAGAATTAGAAGTTTCTTTGGTACTAGCACCATTGTTCCCAGAACCTTTAAGTTATATGCAACCTATACTTGAATTGGAGGATATCCCCGAAATCAATACGAAATACAATGGCTCATCAAGTTTGTTGCAAGCTATAATAAAATATGGTGGCGATGTCATACAAAAATGGGTTGATATAATTCAGGAAAATTGGGAGCTTTCCCAAAGTATTGCGATATTTTCCTCCATAATAGATAATTTCAAAGAATATCTACAGAAAGATTTGGAGAATGATGAAGGATTTTTCAAGGAAGTGGTAAATACATTTTCAGCTAAAGTTTCCAGTTTGAATGAAGCTCGGAGAAAGGAACAAAACTTCCTTCGACTTATCATATGAAGCATATTAATTCATGTTGGTTAAGGAGAATTAAAGAATTAGAAGAAATGATAAATGAAACCGAGGCCCTAAGGAATAAAAAGAGTGATTTATTTCTTAATCTTATGGGTCTTACCAAAGAATTAGATGGTCCCAATTTATTGATGGATACCATGATTTTAACAAAAGAATCTTTAATGGGATAACTTAAAGCACTAAAATTTGTTTGGGATAATTAATTTAACGAAACCATAGAATTTTCTGAGGATGAATTTGAAAGGTGGTTGGTTCGGCATATAAAAAAAAAATGATGAGGTGGATGACACATTGCATCAATCTGAACTAGACCTGAGGGAATTTAAAGGTCATTTATTTGAGATTAAAACCAAACATGAAATTACAGTGGCACCTTTGAGAGAGTACATTGAGGCATGGTTGAAAAAAGTGTTAATGAAAATTACTGAACCAAAAAATCAAGAAACAGTTAGAGAAATTATGCCACCTCTATTGATGATTACAGTTGCATGAGACATCCTCCAGGACACGGACTGAGTAAGTCAACCTGAGAGAGATCCCATGAGTTGGGTGTTCCTGTGAAATGGGTTTGTGGTTCCTATCTGAGACAGAACTGGAACATTGTGCCCCTATGTGAGGTAGTGAATCCCATGAGTTGGCTGTGTGGTTCCTCTCTGAGACAGAAATGAAACATTGTATTGGCCTCCTCTATGCAGAGAGTTGAGATGATTATCTAAATGATTATCCTATGTAACGTAGTGAGAAATAATATCTGTTGAGTTGGACGTGCATGTGGTTGAGCACATGTGAACATGTGGGGAAGCCCATGAGTTGGGTGTATCATTCTGAGACAGAGATGAAATGATGTATCAGCCTCCTCTATGCAGAGAGTTGAGATGATTTGATACTCCAGATGATTCTCATGTGTAACACAATGNGATAACCTATTAGTGGAGCATGATGATGTCTTCATGAGGATTTTTGTTCAAACCCTAGAGGGAGATGTTCATAAATGGTTCATAGATCTCCCCACGACCTCTATTGATAGTTGGGAGGCTCTTGAATCTACATTCATGAAGCAGTGGTGGGAGAAGAGGGACAACTTGTATTACCTAACTAAATTCACCTCCCTCAAGAAGAAACTAAGAAAGTTTTATGTTGACTTTAATAGAAGGTTTAACAAGATTTACAACAAGATTCCAAGAGAAATAAATCCTTTGAAACAAGCAACCAAGGTCACGTATGTTGGGGATTTTGATGCATATTTTTTCATGACATTGAGATAAAGAATATCCCCCAGCTTGTTGATAATGCATGATGATGCAATATACATCAAGGGAAATATGATTGCATCAGGAAAAATGAAGAAAAAATCTGATCAAGAAGACAAGAAGAAGGTTAGAGAGGATTGTGATACTCTAAACCTAGCCATATAATCTCATGAGGCTCGAATGGATGAAATGTCTAGACTAATAAGAAATATGACTAACAAGATGTCTAGATTTGAAATGGAGAATGTAAATACTAATAAAGTCCTCGTTGATCCATATTTTTGACCGGTCTGGTATTGTCATTCAACTACTCTTATGATTTATTTTACACTTTTCTTAGCTTGTTTTTCTTTACTTTTCCTCTCTTACATAAAAAATTTCCAAGTACTTAAGTCATTTTTCAAATGATACAGATGCAGAGCTACATAAAAATGCTTAAATATTTTTTGAATTACTCATGTACGCAACCCCACACTCACCAAGACTCTTATTTTGTTTCCTTTTTCCTTTTTCATTTTGGTACTTAGTCAAAATTCAAGCAATGTGGATGTAGAGCCACATACCATCCTGGAAGTCCTTTCTTATGTTTCCACCTCTGCAACTCCGCATTCACTTTCCACTTTTCATTTGTTTTTATACTTATCCATGTTTCTCATTACGGAGTGGATTTCCTTACTCCTCGTCACTTTTCCATAAGTTTGTAGGTCTGCACGTCCGCACGTCCACAAGTCTGCATTTCTCCCAACACTTAACCATATTCGAAATATCAATACGGGCATCATCACCCTTTCCCGAAGATTGTTTCACAATCATTTATGTTCGCAACCTTGCAAGTCCACATTTCTGTATCATACCCTTATCATTTTCCATACATCATTTTACACCTCCACACTTAACACTTTCCATCCATCATACAATCACATCACCATTTCTCGTCAAATTCATTACCCTTTCCACATCATCCGCCACTCATAAAAGCATAATGTTGTTATTAATGTATAGCGCATCAATTAAGGGTCGCAATAAATCCAGGTCCCATGACAACTGATGACATTTAAAGCATGATATGTGGTTGATTGAGTTACCTAGGTAGTACGTAGTGGAATTTAAATAAAATAAAAATGCCAACTTGTAAGTATCGATAATAGCTCCACCTTTGTAAAAAACAGAAAAGATGTCAAGTAAGAAGAAGGAATTATTTTTTGGAGATACATTGAACACATTGGGCTGCAAAGATCAACAATTCTAGTGGTCCAGGGAATACAAGTACTACAAACCTCTTCCTCTAGCTGAGAAGAAGATGAACCTAATTTGTACCTCGGGAATAGCATTAGTAGGATGTGTTCCAGAATTTACTGATATGAAAGAGATCATTCAATCATGTGCAAATAAATTTGTGTCTAAACGAAGATTAATTCAAATGCAAGGTCATCAACACATTTCTCCATATCCTTCAACATTTTCTAAAATGTTATGACTACGTGTGCCAACTATGCGATTCAAGAGTGAGGAAACTGATGAATTTTTGAAGAAACATAAGGGAGGGAACTATTGAGCAACTATTTGGAAGATCTAAACTACAACCCTAATACTTCTAGAATTGAGGTAAATTTGCTAAAATACCCATACAAAGAATTTTCTTGGCTATTTTACCACATTATCAGATTGGAATCTACTATGTTTGTAACAAGAAATGTCATATATGCAATGCATTATGCCCTGCATGAAAAAACTATCATATATTGGGGTTATCTTGTATCAAGTGAAATTTATTTCCAATTGAATAACCTAAAAAATACCCATAAATTATATATGGCTTCTTAACTCATTTTCACCATTGCTTATGGCCATGTTTTTGAAGATTTGCCTTGGGAAAACATGTGGATTTTAAGTTAGAACCATTTTATGCATGGTATTTAATTTTGTATAGACATAAATCCCAATACATTTTTAACCAGTCCAAAACAATTTCATCTAAGAATTCAAAAGGTTAATATTTGGACAAAGCACATCGAGGCTATCCTTAGAAGCAACTTCCTTCCTCACTAGAAATTGGATTTATGAGTTGTCTGAAGTATTCACTATAATTAGAATATTTGGTAAGGATAAACATTTCCTTTTACCATTTTATACATTAGATAAACTCTTGGTTGGAGAAGTATGTAGTCAATACAAATTTTGGGACTGTTTCTTCCATGAAAAAAGAAAGAGACAATCTATACCCCTACCATGGAAAATTGGGGATTGTAATGTTAAACATATAACTCACTTAAATGAGTTGTCAGAAAATCATGAATAGATGGGTTTGAAGGAAGTAAAACTTGTTGAAGGTTTTGACCTATATAACAAATTCACTACACATATGTAGTTAGTGGGGTATTCTTCACAATTCATTAGAATTGAATAGTTTCAAGAAGGTGATGAGATAATTTAGATCTCAAGAACTAAAAACCTATTGAAATTTAGAGAATACAGGAGAAGTAAATAGTACAAATTAGGGATACAAACAAAATGACAGAGAAACAACAAATCAAAACCCCAATTCATTGGCCATGTCTAAAAGAATCACTCCATCAAGAATGAAGAGAAAAACAAGTGGACTAGATACTAGAGAAACACTAGTTGGAGGTTCAAACGATAGTGGAGATAAAATCCCACCAAGAAAAATCCTTGAGAAAACACATGTTGCACACACTCTTATAAAAAGAAAAAGAAATATGTCATCAGTAGAAATAAATGCACTAGAAGACCAGGAAAGTCCCCGTGCTATGGACATGGATGAAATCATTGAAGAACTTGACTGATCTGCACAAAGGTTGTTAGAGACGAGATAGATAGTTGATGCTATTATGACTTAGGATCCTGAAATATTTGAAGAGGAATCTATCACTCTGCACCACGTGGATTACAATCGTGAAAATAAAAGGTTACTGCTAGAAAAAGTTAATACCAAGAAGAAAAATTCATCTGAACGATGGAAATGTTTGATTGACTTGGATGGAGTAGCACCATCTAAAACTGCATATTTTCATGGAGCTACTAGAGATGCATTAAGAAAATCAATTGACAAAATATAAAGAGAGAATTTGGAACTAAATAAAAGGGTAAAAGAATTAGAAGTTTCTTTGGTACTAGCACCATTGTTCCCAGAACCTTTAAGTTATATGCAACCTATACTTGAATTGGAGGATATCCCCGAAATCAATACGAAATACAATGGCTCATCAAGTTTGTTGCAAGCTATAATAAAATATGGTGGCGATGTCATACAAAAATGGGTTGATATAATTCAGGAAAATTGGGAGCTTTCCCAAAGTATTGCGATATTTTCCTCCATAATAGATAATTTCAAAGAATATCTACAGAAAGATTTGGAGAATGATGAAGGATTTTTCAAGGAAGTGGTAAATACATTTTCAGCTAAAGTTTCCAGTTTGAATGAAGCTCGGAGAAAGGAACAAAACTTCCTTCGACTTATCATATGAAGCATATTAATTCATGTTGGTTAAGGAGAATTAAAGAATTAGAAGAAATGATAAATGAAACCGAGGCCCTAAGGAATAAAAAGAGTGATTTATTTCTTAATCTTATGGGTCTTACCAAAGAATTAGATGGTCCCAATTTATTGATGGATACCATGATTTTAACAAAAGAATCTTTAATGGGATAACTTAAAGCACTAAAATTTGTTTGGGATAATTAATTTAACGAAACCATAGAATTTTCTGAGGATGAATTTGAAAGGTGGTTGGTTCGGCATATAAAAAAAAAATGATGAGGTGGATGACACATTGCATCAATCTGAACTAGACCTGAGGGAATTTAAAGGTCATTTATTTGAGATTAAAACCAAACATGAAATTACAGTGGCACCTTTGAGAGAGTACATTGAGGCATGGTTGAAAAAAGTGTTAATGAAAATTACTGAACCAAAAAATCAAGAAACAGTTAGAGAAATTATGCCACCTCTATTGATGATTACAGTTGCATGAGACATCCTCCAGGACACGGACTGAGTAAGTCGACCTGAGAGAGAGCCCATGAGTTGGGTGTTCCTGTGAAATGGGTTTGTGGTTCCTATCTGAGACAGAATTGGAACATTGTGCCCCTATGTGAGGTAGTGAATCCCATGAGTTGGGTGTGTGGTTCCTCTCTGAGACAGAAATGAAACATTGTATTGGCCTCCTCTATGCAGAGAGTTGAGATGATTCTCTAAATGATTCTCCTATGTAACGTAGTGAGAAATAATATCTGTTGAGTTGGACGTGCATGTGGTTGAGCACATGTGAACGTGTGGGGAAGCCCATGAGTTGGGTGTATCATTCTGAGACAGAGATGAAATGATGTATCAGCCTCCTCTATGCAGAGAGTTGAGATGATTTTATACTCCAGATGATTCTCATGTGTAACACAATGAGAAAGAAGATCTGTTGAGTTGGATGTGCCTTTGGCTGAGCATAGGTGAACACAATCCTAGTGGTTGAGCACTAGTGAGTGTAGTTCTCTTGTGAGACGTAGTGAGATAGATATGTGGACAACCCTGTGGCTGAGATGTGCCCCTAGTGGTTGAGCACTAATGGGTGTATGAGATCGTTTTCTATATTTTTCAAGAGTCAGACTTACCCGTAACCCTATTTGTGATGTAAAGGGTACAGGTTGGCCCCACCATAAAGTAAAAGATAATTAATATGGTAATTATTAATTATATTGTGAGTTATTGAGGTCGACCCTGTTGTGCCAATGGATACCATTGTTGATAGGTTCAGTCTAATATAAGTAAAGGTAAATTCCCCATTTAGGAATCATATCACAAGTGTGAGTTTGGAAATTTCAGCAAGTACTTACTTCTTGGGAAAAGTGTGCACCTCTCTGTAAATTCTAACCTTGTACAATATCTACTGCAAACT
>JZKD02S2119660.1:16610-30252 GCA_000966675.3 Picea glauca
ATTATCACTTAAACAACAAGGAAAGAATAAGTTAGCCCCGAAATATTACAGACCATATCAAATTAACAGAAAAATTAGTCATGTCGCGTATGGATTGGACTTACCAGATAAGAGTTGTATCCACAACGTTTTTCATGTATCATGTCTGAAAAAAGTTGTTGGACAATGCAAAAAGGTCGAAACATTACTTTCCCTGTTGGATGAAGAAGGCAGAATAATTTTAGAGCCAGAAGCCATTATTGCCTCTAGAGAAAGGAAGTTACGATCTCGCATAATCAAAGAATATCTTATCAAATGGAAAAACCTTCCAGAGGAAGATGCATCATGGGAATCATAACATTTTCGTCAATTACACCGGTCATTACCAATGCTTTGAGGACAAAGAATTTTTATGAGGAAGGCAATGTTATGAACATAATATATATAAATAAGATGTTCATAACATAATAATTAATTATTAAATAGTTAGTTAGTAAATAGTAATTATTAATAATGAAAGGACATGTTCTCAAAAAGACATGTCTAGTGGTGAAAGGGCACCCCTGTGTGGGTATATAACAAGCCCTCATTCTCAATTGTAATCATCATATATTTTATCAATTATTCGTATTTTATATATATTATTGCAATTGCATATTTGGTTATCTGTTACATATTGCTAGGTAGACCATGGCAATATGACAGAAACATGGTTCATGATGGGAGAAAGAACACGTACACCCTGGAAAAAAATGGTAGGACTCACATGTTGTTGCTGATTAAGGATAAAGAGGTGAAAACATAGATGAGAAACACTGTACTTCTCACGAGTGGGAAAGAACTTCTTAATGAGGTTAAGAAGAAGGAAGACACACAATTTATTGTGTTCAGGAAGCCTAAAATTGTTTTGACCAGCACGAGAATAGATAATTTACCAGAAGAAATCCAGAAGTTGTTGGGAGAGTTTGCTGATATAGTAGTGGACGAACTACCTTGTTCGTTGCCACCTATCAGGAGCATAAGCCATCATATCGATGTTATACCTGGAGCTAGTTTGCTGAACAAAGTCGTGTACAGGTTGACACAACAGGAAAATGAAGAAGTTAAGAGACAGGTCCAAGACTTAATGGACAAAGGATTGATTCGGGAGAGCTTGATTCCATGCATTGTTCCAACAGTGCTCATCCCAAATAAATATGGAGGCTAGAGAATGTGTACAGACTCAAGGGAAATCAATAAGATTACCATCATATATAGATTTCCATTTCCAAGGATGGATGACTTAATGGATTTCTTGAGTGGAGAAAGTTTTTTTTCAAAGATTGATTTGAAAAGCGGGTATCATCAAATTTGAATGAGAGAAGGTGATGAATTGAAGATAGCATTCAAGATGAATGAAGGGCTGTATGAATGGCTTGTCATGCCATTTGTCTTAACGAATGCACCCGGTACTTTCATGATATTGATGAACAAAGCCCTGAAGGATTTCATTGGGAAATTTATCATTGTATATATTGATGACATATTGATTTTCAACAGGACAAAAGTAGAACACTTAAATCATTTAGCTACAGTAATAAGGAGGTTACAACAAGAGAAATTGTTGATAAATATGAAGAAATTGTCATTTATGAGGACATAAATCATCTATTTGGGTTTTGTTATCCCTGCAAATGAACTAAAAATGGATCTGGAAAAGATAGAGGCGATTAAGAATTGGCCGTCGCCAAAGAGCATGTTTGAATTTCAAAGATTCCATGGTTTGGCTAGCTTCTATAGGAAATTCATCCGAAACTTCAGTGGAATTAGTGCACCAATGATGGATATGATGAAGAATCAACACAAATCTTTTCACTAGACAAAGGAAGTAGAAAAGAGTTTCAATCTGCTGAAGAAGAAGATCACTAAACAACCAATTCTGGTTTTGCAAGATTTTAGCAAGACATTCCATGTTAGGTTTGACACGAGTGGATTTGTAATTGGAGTGGTCTTCAGCCAAGATGATAGCTCGGTCGCGTATTTCAGTGAAAAACTGAATGAAGCGAAGGTTAAGTACTCCACATGTGATAAAGAATTCTATGCCGTCATACAAACATTGAAGAAATGGAGACACTATTTGGTTCCTAAGGAGTTTGTTTTGTACAGCGATAATCACGCTTTGCAATTCGTGACTCGACATGAGAAGCTGAACCAAAGACATGCTAAATGGGTTGAATTCATGAAGAATTTTACTTTTGTGACTAAGAATATTTCTGGAACTACTAACAAAGTTGTTGATGCTTTGAGAAGGAAATGTTTGCTTATGTAGGAATTCAGAGTCAAGACTTTGGGTTTTGATAACCTCAAAGAAATTTACAGGGATGGCCCAGATTTTAAAGAGGCATATGAAGCATCTGAGAATCCAATTCTCAGAGATAGAAGCCAATGGACTGAATACATGATCCAGGATGGATTATTGTTCAGGGGAAATCAACTATGTATTCCAAAATGCTCCATGAGGGAGAATTTGCTGAAGGAAAAACACAGTGGAGGATTGGTTGGACACTTCGGTCATGAAAAGATGTTCTAAAAGTTTAATAGCTCATATTTTCAGCCAGGTATTAGGACAAATGTCAACAAATTCGTGGATAGATGCAGAATTTGCCAGCACACGAAAGGAAAAAGGTAGAACACGGGGTTATAACAACCATTACCCATACCTGAAAGGTCGTGGGATGCAGTGAGCATGGATTTTGTATTGGGACTACTAAGGACACAAAGAGGATGTGATTCGTGCTTTGTGGTAGTTGACATATTTTCAAAGATACCACACTTCATACCATGCCAAAAAACCAGTGACGCAACTCATATTGCAAACCTATTTTTTAAGGAAGTCATCAGACTTGACGACTTTCCAAAGAGTATCATGTCTGATCGAGATACCAAGTTCGTAGGACATGTTTGGAGGACCTTATGGAAGAATCTGGGGACAATTTTATCTTTTGGCTCAGTGTATCATCCTCAAACGGATGGACAGACAGAAGTCATGAACAGGAGCTTGGGAGATTTGTTAAGAAGCTTAGTGACTGAAAACCACAGTCAATGGGGTCACATTCTGCCACAGGCAGAGTTCATTTATAATGATTTACTCAATATAAGCACAGGGTAGAGTCCATTCTAGACTGTATTTGGAATGCAATCGAGGGGAGTTTCTGAACTGAAAGATTCAGAACAAGCTGAATTTGGGAGTGCTAGTGCAGAAGGAATGAAGGAGCTTCACAGCCGAGTTAAGGAGTGATTGTAGAGTTCAAGTAAAGAATACAGGCAGAGAGCAGATCAACACAGGAAAGAACTTCAATTTGAAGTTGGTGATCTAGTTGTTGCACATCTGAGGAAGGAGAGGTTCCCAAGGGGTACGTATAATAAGGTGAAGATGAAAAAGATTGGACCGTGCAAGGTCATAAGGAAATTTGGGGTAAACACATATGAGATTGAATTGCCTTATGGGATTGGAATCTCACGAATATTCAATGTTGCGGATTTGTACCCTTATAGAGCTAAAGAAGTAGGAGCAAAGGAGGAATGAAAGGAGGTTCAATGGACAAAACAAATGCCTGTAGCTGAAAAGCCACAAATGGAAGGCATAATTGACAAAAGGATTAGCAAAAAGATGAGGAGGAAAGAGTATTTTGAATACTTGTTCGAGTGGAAAGGAAATCCAGTTGAATATGCCAGTTGGGAAGATGAAGCAACAATTTATAGACATGGACAGACTGTGCAAGAGCTCATGAATAGGAGTTCATGAAAATTTTCAACAAAGGGAGTATGATGCAGGAGAATCATAAGTAGCCAACCAAGCAAGCATAAAGGCGAAAGACAACTGGAAAGGCACTAATGCACATTTTGAAAGTTTAATGAGTAGATATTAATGTAATAGCTAGGGAAAGCCTAGTTGCATTTATATCTAGACGTTGTAAAAATATCTTGAGTGATTTGCTCTCATCTATCAAATGTAATAGGCCTTTAAGTCTGTTTAATGAAAGTAGGTAGATTTGATTTAATAGATTAGACAATTTTAGAAGCGCAGGAGGGAAAATGGATATAGACACCCTCACCCTTGTATTATTGTAATTTTGGGGGATGATTTTTCAGAATTCATAAGCTGTAGAGCTGTAGCGGAGAGCTGTAGAGAAGAACCCATGTACAGGAGCACTTGAGTTAATATATGAAGCTTTGACTCAACTTTCATGGTGTTATAATGCTTACTGTTTAAATTTGTTGAATGGTATGTTTATAGTTGATTTGTTTCTCTGTTATGCATTTGCTTAAATACGACATTGTGTGTATGATTTCATGGTGAATGTATGAAGTATGAGAAATGAGAAGAATGAGTTCCAATTGTTTCTCTTCTTGAAAATTCCTACAAGGAGTGCAGTGAACGTCCGCAAGGTGTGCATTGACAAGGGTCTGAGTTTCATCTTAGAAAGCTCAGGAGATATACCGTTGTTCTCATACCGGATGAAGTGCAGGTGAAGCACAGAACCATGCAAGGTGTGTGCAGGCCAATTGAAGCCTTGGATTTTTCAAATCCAGTAGGAAGAGTGAGAGACTACTGTTGCAAAGAGTGCACAGGGTCTTAGACTCAAATAATTAGAGATTATTTGAGGGTTTTCCGCAAGGAGTGCGAGCAAGGATCCTTTTGGGGAGCTTGAGGTTACAAGTGAAAGCTCAAGAAGGGTAACACCTTTGAAGTGTTCTAAGGGAGATGGAGATTGAAATCGTCTCGTAGAAGTTAAGTACAAGAGAGAGAACACTAAGTAGTTTGGACAGGGCTCATTGAAGAGTGCATCTGGTGGTCTCCTTGTGGAGAACTCACGAAGTCGCGAGGACCATAGGATCCAGAGGAGTTGTAGGGTGGTTAGGATATGGATGAATCCGCCACCCTGACATCAAGAATCAATGTGGACCGTTGATCAGGATCTGTTTAAGCTGTCAGATTATTTCAGGGATTCAGGATTCACAAGTTTGGAGTGCAGGCCAAAATCCTTGGTCAGAAAAATTCCCGCATCCTGAAAAGGATTATCAGGTGTGGAATTTCAAAAATTCTATAATTCAGGATTCGTCATACCATAAATTCCGATGACAAGTAACTGGGACTCTTTGCATTGAAAATATTGAAGTCACAAAACATGGTGTGCCTTTGGCGTGGGATTTTGGCATTTTTCTTTTCCATAGTTTGGGAAGTATAGGAGGCAGTGACTTTGGAATCGAGAGTTTCAAACTCGTGGTTCATGAAATCCCAAAGAGGGAAAGGAAAAGTTCCCAAAAATTCGAGGGGCAATATCCGCTGTCACCAATTGGGTTTCAGGGTTTCACGACTCAAGAGGTAGAGTTGCATGGTCATACAACTCCCGAAATCATGAAAAAAGAAACGCTGAAAGGTGGGTCCTCAATGTTAGTCAGAGGATACGTGTGATGGAGCCAAAGGAGGTGGTCGAGGTTTGGAGAAAATACTAAAAGGTCATCGACCTCACAAAAAGGGAAATTTTGGAATTCAGGGAATCATAAGGGAAGAGGAGTGATTGTTGGTTGTTCACTCAAGTCTCAAAAAGCCAAAATTAGTGGCAACAAGTAGCAGGTGTTTGACACATTGTAGGAGTCAACCCTCATTTATGTTTCAGGTTTCGGAGGTTGAAGAGACAAGGGGATCAACATCAGGATTTGCGAAATAGCGAAATCTGAAATTCCGAATTGGAAAAAGTCCCGATCATATTTGTTGTTCAGTGGTGGAGTTAATGCCTTGTGTTTGATCATGCAGGCATAACTCATAAGGACCCGTGGAATACACCCTTATGTGTGTGAGAGATATTCCCTATGGGGAAATTGAAGAGTCAATCCGACTTAGGGAAATATTTAGAACGATCCTGTGTGGATCTTGGCCTGAGGGCAAAGGGGTCTGTGTGAGAGGGTGTCCCATGATAAATCTTGTGTATATTGTGGATTTATTTCTTTCAGTGATCCTTATGCATGAAATTGTTGTTTTAATAGAATAAATTTAAAGAATACTACACACACTTAACCTCTTCAGATAAATTTTAACATGGTATTAGAGAGGGCCTAAAATAATCCATTTGTAGAGTCTAGAAGAACTCACTAATGAATTTGAGACCATAATAAGAATCTCCTTTCCTTGGGTTTAGATTCTTAATTTGATGAAGTTTTGAAACCTACAACTGGTGTTGCAAGTGATGGTAACTGCACAAAACATAGAAGGCGATTTCTCCCACTTTTTGGAGAATGTTGGTCAAAGTAAAATCACCAAGGAGCTTTCCTTAGGAGGGTGCACCTTTCCCTTGGAGCAGAATTACAAAATTCACATTTTTAAAAGTTAGGTTTTTCTCATAAATCATAGCTCAATATGTCTTAGTAGCTGTAGATTGATGCTAGAACTGATCACCTTGGCATAAAAATATCTGGTAAGTAAAAAACCTTTCCTTGAAAAGTGTTTATCTCTTATTATATTTATGTTCAAGGACAATATGGTACCCAATACCAAGCTTGATGAGAAGCTTGAAGGTGTTGATGAATTGTGAGCATGTAAGTACATAGTGATGCTCATTCTATAAGAGAATGATATAGAAGATTTCGTAAAAGAAGAAGTTTCGCAACCAGATGAAGACGAGGACAAAGAAAAGTACAAAAATAACCTAATTAAGGAAAATATAGTTGATCCATATGGATATCGGTGGCCACCCACCTTTTCCAATTGGCTCAAGATAGTTTTCTGACAATTTTGGCAATTTACTATTTTTATCAGTTTTAGCTTCCGAGGCCATTTTGAGGGCCTAAATGAAGGTTTTTCAGGATAGAGATTGTCAATGATAGCCAAAGGAACGATTGATCCCCCAAAAGGAATCCCCTTGATGATCCCTTTCCAATGGGCTATCACATGCCTAAAATGGAGATCGTATGCAAAAGTTACGACCCGGAAAGTTGATGTACTAACTTACCCAAATGGGGCCCACATGACTTTTGGCGCTTCATCTCCTAGGGTTAGGTTTTTGGATGTATAGGGTTTTTGACATTCTTGTTCATTGTAAAAAGGCCTTTAGAGCCTCATTGTAATCTTCTTCTTGCGAATGAGTGCAACCGTCACATCTCTTCTCATAGATAAGTCGCCACCATTCCAACAAGCTTGTTGCCACTGCATTTTACAGTTTCAGCTTATTTCATTATTGAATAGAAAAATAGTTTTACTGTATCTCTATTATTTTTTGCTAAGAATATGTTAGTAATCTGTATTCATTTCATTCTACTCATAAAATATGGATCAATGGTATTAGAGAGGTCTTCTTCTTGTCGTCTTAATGCATGTCCCCAACAAGGTTAGAGTACAAAGAGTTGGGTCTTGAGCTTGTTTCTCTTGAGGACAAAAGATCTTGCACGCCCAAGAGACCTCTCATGGTAGGAGAAAAGAAAGATGATGGGACAAGAGATCCTTTCAGGCTGTTGATTAAGGAATCCCTCACACAACAGAGGAATGAGATGATGGATAGTTTCATGCAAATCCTTCGGTGACTACCAATAGGCGACGCATCTTCTTCGAACGGAGGTGCCACCCCCTTCAAGGTACAAATAAAATTTGATATTCCTATATTTGAAGGTCAGACAGACGCCGATGTTGTAGACAAGTGGTTGAATCTGCTAGAAGGGTATTTTTCTGTCCATAACTTCTCGAATAGAGAAAAGATTACTTTTTCTCTCCTCAAAGTCGTTCCCCATGTCAAAGATTGGTGGGAAACCTTCTGTGAGCAACAGGAAATAAAGGAAATGTCATTATTTTCAGTCACAGCCACCTAGGAATCCTTCAGGGATGCTATTAAGGAACAATACTACCCTATCAAAAGTTATGACGACCTGTATAACAAATGAACCACACTGCGGCAAGAAAGAGACCAAGTAGTGCTAGATTTCACAAATATCTTCCATATCTTGTGCACCAAGCTGGGTATCAAAGATTCAAAGTGACATATAGTGCTTAAGTATCGCAGTGCTCTACATAGATACATATAGACCGAAATGGAATTTCTATACATCTCATCCTTGGGCGCGGCCTACCGATATGTCGTCAAAATCGAGCAAAAGATCAAACAAAAGATGCGACAATTTGGGCCTGGGAACCCCTCACAAAAAAATCTAGGAAAGGGCGGCCCCAACCCATAGAACAAAGGACAGAGAAAATGTGGATAGTATTAGGACTACCAGTCCAAGCCACAAGAAAACAAGGACACTGGAAAGACAAAGAAAGATACCAAAAAGTGGTGTGACTTCCATAAGAGCCCTTGGCATAACACTGTTGATTGTCGCTCGAAACAGTCATTGGTGGCCGAAGTGAAAACCTCTGAATCGGATGCAGATTTTGACTCTGAGCCAAAACCAGAAAGGGGAAGATGGATCGTTGAAACGAAACCCAGTGCCACCATTGCTACCACCAAACTCCAACCTGGTGAACCAGACGAGCCAGAAGAAGTAGAGTGCCTCTTCCATTCACAGATGTGGGTAAAAAACACCCCACTGCATTTCATTGTTGATAGTAGTAGCCAGAAGAACCTCATCTCAATAGAGGTCATCAAGCATCTGGCCCTGCCAACAACGCCGCACCCACAACCCTACACCATTGGATGGCTCTGCCAAGGAAGCGATCTCCATGTCAACCAATAGTGTCGACTATCGTACGACATCAAGCCCTTCAAAGATGAGGTATTGTGTGATGTTGATCCTCTCGAAGTTTGTGATGTTATTTTGGGCCAACCTTATTTATGGAAATGTCATGCTGCATATGAGTCTAGGCCTCATAGTGTGATTATCACTTTAAACAGGAAATTGTACAGGATACCCGAGGCAGTCCCACCTAGTGCTATTTCCTTGATCTCTGCTAAGCAATGTAGGAAGGTCATCTATCAGATGGGGACGTTTGTCTTCTTTGTGATTCACTCTCAGAATAAGAGAATGATCACAACCACATCCAAGGTCTCTGCGCCCAACCTCTCCACGTAGTAGAAGCAAGTAGAAAAGGTCATGGAAGAATATTCAAATATCTTCTCCTCACCTACAGGAGTACCTCTGCATTTCCAGGTCAACCACCCCATCGATCTAACCCCCATCACACCGCTTCCGAATGGGCTAGTATATCATCGCTCTTTGTTAGAGAATGAGGATATCAAGAGGAAGATCTAAGAACTGCTCCATAAGGGGCACATTCGCCCCAGCTCATCACCTTGCACGAGCCCAATCATGTTTGTACAGAAGAAAGATGGAACCTGGGGACTCTGTATTGATTACTGGGATTTGAATAAAATCACATTCAGAAAATGGTACCTGATTCCCCGAATCGATGACCTCCTTGATCAACTCACGGGGGCCAAATACTTCAGTAGATTGATCCGAAGTCTGGCTACTACCAGGTCTCGATAGAAAAAATAGATGTATGGAAGACTGACTTCAAGTCAAAGGAAGACCTTTTTGAATGGTTGGTCATGCCCTTTGGTTTGACAAATGCTCTAGCCACTTTCATGAGGATGATGGACGATATCCTGTGACCATTCACCAATAATTTTGTAGTGGTGTATCTGGATGACATTCTAATTTACAACAAGACTTGGGCTGAACGCTTGCATCATATTCAACAGGTTATGCACACCCTGTGACACCACAAGCTATACGCCAAGTTGGAAAAATTCTCCTTCGGCATGGACAGGGTCCATTACCTGGGATACATCATTGATCAAAATGACATACATGTGGATCCATCCAAGATCCAAGTCATCCATGACTGGCCAGCTCCAACAACACTCACTGAGCTTCGGAGCTTCTTAGGCCTTGCTAATTTCTATCGCAGGTTCATGTTGGGATTCTCCCATATTGCATGGGCCCTCAGCGAAATAAATAGGCGTGGTGGTAAGGAAAAATTTTCATGGGGCCAGTCCCAACAACAAGTGTTCGATGATATGAAGCAACACTTGTGCTCAGCCCCAATACTTTCACTACCAGACCTGCAACATCCCTTTGAGATTGAGACAAATCCTTTAGACTATGCTGTGGGTGCCATTCTCACTTAGCACAGCCACCCTATGGCCTATCATAGTGAGACACTGTCAGATATTGTCCAAAAGTACCCTAATTATGACAAAGAAATGTACTCCATTGTGCAAGCCTGCCGCCAGTGGAGACATTACATTCTTGGGAAGGAGACAGTCATCCACACTAATCATAAGCCACTGCAGTTCATGCAGACACAAGGAAAATTATAGAATGACCACCATCAAAAGTGCTCCACATACTTGCAGCAATTCCACCTCAACATCAAGTATAAAACAAGAAGCACCAATCGTGTCATTGATTGCCTCAGCAGACCGCTAGTTGCATCACTCACCACGGTGCTAGACTCTTGCGGCCATGAGACATCTGTATGGCCCCAACTCTATGAGATAGACCCTGACTTTTCCACCACCTACCAAATGTTAGGTGCGAATGTAGTTGTCGATAATTTCCATCATCAGGATGGGTTGTTATGTCGTCTATGCCATATCTATTTTCCATCAAGTGAGTGAGCAAAGTTGATATAGGAATCTCACTACACTAGGGTGGCAGGACACATCGGCATCCAAAAGACAATGGTGATGTTACAGAAACATTTCTACTGGCTGAAACTTCGACATGAGGTCAGCAAGTATATCAGGTCCTGCACTGCCTGTGCTATTTCCAAACCAACCACTAAGAAATAGGGCCTATACACCCCTCTTCCTACTCCTTATAGGCCATGGGAATCCATCTCAATGGATTGAATGTCGAGCCTCCCGTCCACCAAGCGTGGAAATGACTATGTTTTTGTGGTTGTTGATCGCTTTTCTAAGATGGTGATTCTGGTTGCCTACAAGAAGAGCATCACAACAGAGGCCACTGGCAAGATCTTCTTTGAATGAGTCTGGGTACATTTTGGATTCCCACAAACCATTGTCTTAGATCGGGATAGTAGATTTCTCAGTGCATTTTGGTCAAGCCTCTTGTCATTGCTGGACACCAAGCTCACCAAATCCATGACCTTCCACCCCTAGACAGATGGCCAAACCGAGGTTGTAAATTGAATTATTGTGCATATCCTTCTCATGTATAATTCAAAGCACCCTCGCACATGGGATGAGAGTCTTCCCTATGTCCATCATATCTACAATCGAGCCCTGCATAGCTCAACCGGCCATAGCCCCTTTCAGGTGGGTTTGGGATTCCAACCATTGAGTCCCATAGATTTTGCACTTCCCCTTGTAGTCACCTCGACCGACTCATATCCTGCTCCAACTAAAGTTGAAAAAGCCACCTAGTTCATTGAGCGGATCCATCACATCTGCCAACAGGTTCAGGATATCCTACAGAAGTCCAATGACAAGTACAAACAACACCATGATCAACATTGGGTGCCAAATAATTTCCAGGTAGGTGACAAAGTTTGGTTGCACTTGCAGAAAGAACACCTTATAGGACCCCATCGAAAGATTCTCCCACTTTGTTATGGGCCATACACTATCACCAAGGCCATGGGGGATAATTATTTTGAGCTCAACATTCCTCCTTTCCTTGGCCTGCACCCAGTGTTCAATGTGGATATTCTTCGCCCTTATTTCCCACCATTATTGGACACCTCAGAAGTAGCAGAACAATTGACACAAACAAAGCTCAACCTCAACTGCATATAATAGGCATACAATGATCATATTGTTGACACACCAATCAAGGGAACTCGACAACAAAGGATCCAATTTTATCGAGTCGTCAAAGCAGAGCAACTCCTGCACCAAGGCAAGTGGCTCACCCGGGGCCAAATTCAGCAGAAATTTCCTCATCTAATGGGGGACCTCAATGCAATGGATACCATTGATTCCTAAGGAGGGATGATTGATCCAGATGGATATCAGTGTCCACCCACCTTTTCCAACTAGCTCAAGAAAGTTTTCTGACAATTTTGGCAATTTACTATTTTTAGCAGTTTTAACTTCCGGGGCCATTTTGAGGGCCTAAATGAAGGTTTTTTCGGGATTGAGCTCCTCAATGATGGGAAAACGCATGATTGAGCCCCCAAATTAATCCCCTTGATGATACCTTTCCAACGGGCTATTACACGCCTAAAACAGAGATCATATGCAAAAGTTACGGCCCCAGGAAGTTGTTGTACTAACTTACCCAAACGAGGCCCACATGACTTTTGGTGCTTTATCTCCTAGGGTTAGGTTTTTGGATGTCTATCATTTTTTGCATTCTTGTTCATTGTAAAAGGGCATTTATAGCCTCATTTTAATATTATTCTTGCGAATTAGCGCAGACGTCACATCTCTTCTCAGAGATAAGCCGCCACCATTCCAACAAGCTTGTTGTTGCTACATTTTACAGTTTCAGCTTATTTCATTATTGAATAGAAAACTAGTTTTACTGTATCTCTGTTATTTTTTGCTAAGAATATGTTAATAATCTGTATTCATTTCGTTTTGCTCATTAAATCTAGATCAATAATCATTGTTGATTCTATCAAGGATCATTTTATCCTCCATGTATTATCATTTACAACTCCCAAGCAAATGTTTGATGCCTTATCCTGAATGTATGAAGGCAATAATATCAACCAAAAAATGACCTTGAGGTCCCAACTCAAGAATGTGGATGCAAAGTTTAGAAACTATACAATCATACTTTACAAGGGTGTCTCAAATCAAAGAACAACTTGAATCCATTGGAGACACGATCGAAGAAGTAGAAATAGTGATGACTACATTGAATGGTCTCCCCAGATCTTGGGAATAATTCATTTAGGGTATATGTTCAATAAGAAGGCTAATGAGGTTTAGCAAACTATGGGAGGATTGTACTCAAGAAGAATCCATGTTGGAAGCAAGAGAAGAGAAACTAGGCGATGAATAAAATCAAGCTCTAGCAGCTCAAGCTAGAAAAATAAAGAGCAAGAAGGAATCTCATTCACACAAGAGGCCTCATGGATTACAAAATACACACAAGTTTAAGAAGGATTTATCAAATTATAGATGCTTCATCTATCACAAGATGGGACACATTTCCATAAACTGTTCCAACTCCGAAGGTCATGTTAGAAAAGGAACGTATAAAAGACATCATGCTCATTCCATAGAAGACAATGAACTTGATCATGATAAAACCAAATATGAAGAATCAAGTGAATAATATGTCTTGATCTCATCTCTTACAGTACCATCACTCATGGAAGTGACACATGGATTATTGATAGTGGTGCTTCTAAGCACATGACATGTTACAAGAATTCCTTCTCATAATTAGTTCAGAAGGATTATCCTTACAAGATGAAGCTTGGTAATGACTATCAATATCCCATTATGGAGTAGGAGAAGCATCCTACAAGTTAGATTTTGGAAAACCTATGAATATGAAGGATTTTTATATGTACCTGGTTTGAAGAAGAATCTCCTTTCCATGTCATCTTTGGATGAGAAAGGATTTATATTTTATTTCATTGATGGTGAAGTTATCATGTGGACAAGAGGAAAATCTATTGATGATGTTGTAGTGATTGGTGTCCAAGAAGGAGGCCTATAAAAGTTAAAGGGGCATTCAGTTTTAGTATTAGTTCACACTACAATCACCCCAA
>JZKD02S2119682.1:21803-46645 GCA_000966675.3 Picea glauca
ACATAAATAAAATAGCATTACTAATCTAATATGCCCCAATTAACGGGTAATGAGCCAACATTAGGGCTTAACAACTTGGGATGATCAGAAGAAGTTCAGGAAAGAGCAGAGGCTGAAGGGAAACAAGCCTCTCTTTTTCATAAACATCCATCAGGGACAACCATCCTTTAGGGAGCCTAGGAAGGCTGAAGTGGATGAACAAATGACCAGACCGCCACCTATGGAGTATTGGGGCTGTAAAGGACACCATAGGTACTGAGACTACCCCCACAAAAAAGATAAAGCGAGAACCATCCACAATGTTTAGCAAGATGAAACCATGGAGGACATGGGCAATGGGATTCCAAGGATCTACGCAGCCTTGGATGACAAGAAAGTAGAATTTTAATCTCACATGATTGAAGTGGAAGGTATGATTAACAACCAACCAATTATTATTTTAATTGATTCGGGGGATAGCCATAGTTATGTAGACCCTAGGGTGGTGGAAAGTCTGCATTTATCAAGAAGAAAACATGAAAAGTCTTGGTTAGTGCAATTGGCTATAGGAACCAAGAGGAAGGTCACTGAGTTGATTAAGTCATGTTCTGTAGACATGAATGGATTGAGCACGAAGGTTGAATTGAATAATCTTCCTTTAGGTTCTTACGTCTTCTTAATTGGGATGGACTGGTTGGACCAGCACCATGCCCTTCTGGAGTATCGTAACAAGAGGTTTACATGCCTGGATGAGGAGGGAAATCAGAAAATAGTCCAAGAAATTTCCAGAGCTGTGGCTGTTAGAGAAATCTCAGCCATGCAGCTGAAGAAGTGTTATAGGAAAGGATGCCAATTATTTGCAGCCCGTGTGGAGAAAGCACCCAGAGATGAAGTATCAAAGATTGGAGACCATGAGGTACTCACAAAGTTCAAGGATGTATTTTAGGAGTTACCTGGACTACCTTCGAAGAGAGACAATGATTTTTCTATAAATTTAATGCATGGAGCAACTCCAGTTTCGAAAGCTCCTTATAGAATGAGTATGTCAGAGATGAAAGAGTTGCAATTGCAGCTTGAAGAGCTTCTAAAGAAGGGGTAAATTTTCCCCAGTGTGTCACCTTGGGGTGCCCCGGTCCTGTTCGTGAAGAAGAAGGATTGGACATTAAGGTTGTGTATTGATTTCTGGCAATTGAACAAGGTAATTGTCAAGAACAAGTATCCTCTACCGAGGATCGATCATCTTTTTGATCAGTTGAAGGGTGCGAAAATATTTTCGAAGATAGATCTCAGATTAGGATATCACTAGGTAAGAATAAAGGATGAGGACATCAACAAGACTGCCTTTAGAACAAGGTATGGTCATTACGAGTTCACAATGGTGTCGTTTGGACTGTCAAATGCACCTATTGTTTTTATGTGCTTGATGAATGGTGTATTTAGGGACTATTTAGACAAGTTTGTCATAGTCTTCCTAGATGACATCTTGCTGTATTCCAAGTTAGAGGAAGAGCATGAACAACACCTAAGATTGGTGCTGCAAGTGTAGAGAGGACACAAACTGTATGCCAAATTGAGCAAATACTCATTTTACCAAAGGCAGATCCATTACTTGGGGCACATTATTTCATAAGAAGGGATCGATGTGGATCCTGTGAAAATTGAGGCCATCAGAGAATGGTCAGCGCCAAGGAATGTGACGAAAGTTAGATCCTTTATGGGTTTAGCGGGCTATTACAGAAGGTTTATCGCAGGGTTCTCAAAGATAGCTCACCCTATCACTTCCTTGCAAAGGAAGGAAAAAACGTTTCAGTGGACTGATGAGTGTGAGAAGAATTTCCAGTGATTGAAGCAGTTGTTAACTAGTGCTCCAATCTTGAGGATTGCAGATCCAAATATGGATTTTGTGGTGTGCATAGATGCATGTAAGGAAGGGTTGGGAGGAGTTCTCAGTCAGAATGGATTAATCTATTATGAGTCCAGGAAGCTGAAAGTGCATGAAAAGAATTATGCCACTCACGATTTGGAGTTGGCAGCAATCGTTCATGCTCTAAGGAAATGGAGACATTACCTCATGGGAAGGAGATTTGAATTGAGAACAGACCACAACGGTCTGAAATATTTGTTTGATAAGTCGACTTTAAATGCTAGACAAAGTAGGTGGTTGGATTTTCTGTGTGAATACAACTTTGATATCAAGCATATCAAGGGAAAGGAAAACAAGGTGGTTGATGCACTCAATAGAAAAGTGCATGAATTACATGCTATAGCCACTAGCATGTACAGGACTGATATCAAGGGTAGAATTTTGGAAGTTGCAAATGTTGATTTGCAGTACAGAGACTTAGTAGCAAAGATACAACAGCATGAGAGACCACAAAAAAAGGAAAGTTACACCTTGGAAGATGATGGATTACTCATGTATAAAGACAGAGTGTATATACCCAATATCCAGGAATTGAAACTTGCAATTCTAAAAGAAATGCATAATGTGACGTATGCTGGACACCCTGGATATCAGAAGACTGTGGCAATAGTCAAAAGCCATTACTTTTGGCCGGGTATGAAGAGAGAGATCGTTGAATACATCACTAGATGTATGGAGTGCTACAAAGTTAAGGTTGAGCATAGGCACCCAGTAGGGTTGCTGCAGCCTTTGCCCATTCCTGAGTGGAAGTGGGAAGTGGTGACCATGGATTTTATTATAGGATTTCCCAGAACAAGCAAGCAACATGATTCGATCATGGTTGTGGTGGACAAGCTTACAAAAGATGCCCATTTTATTGCACTGAAAACCACTCACAAGGCAATAGATGTTTCTGACATCTTCTTAAAATAAGTGGCATGCTTGTATGGAATTCCTAAAACGATTGTGTCTGAGAGGGACCTGAAATTCACCTCGAATTTCTAGAAAGGACTGTTCAAAGGATTCAGAATGAATCTAAATTTTAGTACATCATATCATCTCGAGTCTGATGGATAGACAAAGAGGGTGGACAAAGTAATAGAAGACATGCTGAGAATGTATGTGATGGACAAACCATCAAGATGGGAAGACTACCTGCATTTGGTAGAATTCACCTACAATAATGGGTATCATGCATCATTGAAGATGATCCCATTTGAAGCACTTTATGGAAGAACGTGCAACACTCCAGTAAGCTGGGATAATCCAGTTGATAGAGAAGTAGTTGGGCCAGAGTTCCTCAAGGAGATGGAGGACCAAATGATAAAAATTAAATAGAATTTAAAAACTTCCCAGGACTGGTAGAAAAGTTATGCTGATAAGAATAGAAACCACCGAGAATTTAAAGTGGGTGATCATGTTTTCCTAAAAGTGAAAACTAACAAGAGTTCCCTAAAGTTGGGAAGTTGCGCCAAGTTGGCAGCAAGATTTTGTGGGTCGTTTGAAATTCTGGAAAGGATTGGGCCAGTTGTATATAAGCTTGCATTACCTGCATCTAAGCTTGCATTACCTGCATCTATGACTATACATAATGTGTTTCATGTTTCATTGCTTAAGAAATATATACCTGATGCTAATCATGTTATTGACTRGAATGTGGTTCAGGTGGAACCARAAGGTGTCCTGCAAGTGCATCCTGTGCGCATATTAGAYAGGAAAAACAAACAGCTCCAGAATCAAGCTATAGGTYTTGTAAAGGTCCAGTGGACCTAGTACAGTCTTGAGGAYGCGACATGRGAGCATGAAGATGATATGTGGGCAGAGTACCCGCATCTTTTTGAAAATTTTGAAAATCTTGCAGAGACAGTGTAAAGTTGCACTGAGGACAATGCRGAAATAAGGGGAGGGGGATTGTAATGTCCCCAAGGCCGAGCCCCATTGTAAATCATGTTTATGAAATGTTTATGAAATGAATTGTAATTATGTTTTTTATAGGCTAGTGAGCCAAGTTAATATAAGCTGGTGGGATTATGTGATTATTAGGCCAGAGATCCTAAGTGTTGAAGGCCAAGAGCTTGATTTTGTACATGTATCTATGTACATTATTAATAAAAAAAATATAAACACTGTTGTGTGCAGACCGACCACAATGAATGAGTGATGGGGGACTAAGATTCCATAGAGTGGGCAAGGGATTAGGGGCTGGAAGGTGGGAAGAGGGGTTAAGTATTGAGCCTAGGAGCTAAGCCTAAGGGCTTAAGCCTTGGGAATAATATTTTAATATTATTCCAAAAAGAATGTGAATAATATGCTTTATCCTATGTTCTTTTGGAAGGACAAGTAACTTCCAAATGGATGGAACGCACGTATTTGCATGGGTGACAAGTGTCAACCTAGGTACATGCAAATAAAGCGTCTAAGATCAGTCGTGTTGGGGGTTCCTCCACCATTTAACCCTCGACTGCCTGGGCGTGAACCCGTCTGACCTATGGAAGAGCCCCGTGCATCTTCTGAACTGTACGTCCCGTCTGACCCTTGCAAGAGACCTCGTTCCATTCTGAAATTGGGGGGCGAAGTCTATGTGTTGATTTTTGGGATAGCCTGTATTGATTTCTGGAAAATTTGATGCATCCTCTGTCTGAGCAGATCAAGCTTGTGTGTGGAGTCTCTATCCCAAAGCCATAACCATGAGACCATCCTGTCATTGCTGAGCCTATTTGGAAAGCCCGTGTCTGTTTTTCCTATTGGTTGTTGTGCTCATGCAGTGCTGGACTGCGTGTGGCTTGTTGCCCAGTTTGTACAACACTCTCTCTAGGTGAGAGAGGTGATTGAAGTTGGAAGAACAGGCTGCTTGGCCTATGAGTGACTCTCTCTAGGTGAGAGAGTGTGTAGAGGAAGTAGAGAACTCCTGGAAGGAACCTTGTCGCTACCACATATCTTGGAGACTTCTAGTCCAATCTGTTGTTGAAACCCAAGGGAAGGGAGGTTAGTAGCCAAGGGACTATCTAGGTGATAGAGAAGGTGTATACTTCTGGGGTGGAACGGGCATGTGGGGAAGGAGAGTCTGTGGCAGTGAGTATGAGTGGTTCCTGGGAGAAAATTCCTTCCTTGTGACTGTGTGTTTTCCCTATAACCTCAGCCAGGCCTAGAATTCCTTTCCTTGGGGGTGGATCTTAGTCCTAGCTCAGGGGTGACCCACTGCTAAGCTTGATGAGTAGTGTGGACTAAGATTGGGAGGTTCGTGGAAGGCCTACACCTAGTTGGTTCAATTACGATCATTTCAAAGATAAGTACCAGATGATGTCTTAATTACTTTTTTGCATGTCTATGTATTTATATTTATCATGTATTCTACTGTGCATATGAATAAATGTTAAAGACATTGATTATTTATAATAGCAGTAATTCTTATGGTTACTCTGAGTTTAAATGTGTTTCATTTGCTTAAATGCATGCCTTATATATAGAATTAAGTATGAGATTGTTATTCTGCGTAGTAATGTTGGCCCGACCATGGGGTTGATGGTCGGGAATGTTACATTTTGTGTGGGGCATACTCTACAATGTTGCTCTCTAGAATAAGCCAGAATTAAACAAGCTATGCCACTTTTTCTATAAATCCTTTTTCTGAGAGGTTCCAAGTAGTGACACCTGGAGGAATTGCATAAAATAAACTTTATAACATTGTGTACTATTTTCAGATCTTTTTTCATTACAGGTACATAGTTATGATTATTTCAATTTAGGGTTGTTGACTAATCCCAAACTAAGCATGTGAGACTAAAGAAAAGTTTGATGAAAATGCTAGTCTCTTATTGTGAAAGTTAAGGAAGNAGTGTAAACCTAGGTGCATGCAAATAAAGCGTCTAAGATTAGCTGTGTTGGGGGTTCCTCCACCATTTAACCCTCGACTGCCTGGGCGTGAACTCGTCTGACCTATGGAAGAGCCCCATGCATATTCTGAACTGTACGTCCCGCCGACCCTTGCAAGAGACCTCGTGCCATTCTGAAATTGGGGGGTGAAGTCTATGTATTGATTTTTGGGATAGCCTGTATTGATTTCTGGAAAATTTGATGCATCCTCTGTCTGAGCAGATCAAGCTTGTGTGTGGAGTCTCTATCCCAAAGCCATAACCATGAGACTATCCTGTCATTGCTGAGCCTATTTGGAAAGCCCGTGTCTGTTTTCCCTATTGGTTGTTGTGGCCATGCAGTGCTGGACTGCGTGTGGCTTGTTGCCCAGTTTGTACAACACTCTCTCTAGGTTAGAGAGGTGATTGAAGTTGGAAGAACAGGCTGCTTGGCCTATGAGTGACTCTCTCTAGGTGAGAGAGTGTGTAGAGGAAGTAGAGAACTTCTGGAAGGAACATTGTCGCTACCACAGAGCTTGGAGACTTCTAGTCCAATCTGTTGTTGAAACCCAAGGGAAGGGAGGTTAGTAGCCAAGGGACTATCTAGGTGATAGAGAAGGTGTATACTTCTGGGGTGGAACAGGCATGTGGGGAAGGAGAGTCTGTGGCAGTGAGTATGAGTGGTTCCTGGGAGAAAATTCCTTCCTTGTGACTGTGTGTTTTCCCTATAACCTCAACCTAGCCTAGAATTCCTTTCCTTGGGGGTGGATCTTAGTCCTAGCTCAGGGGTGACCCACTGCTAAGCTTGATGAGCAGTGTGGACTAAGGTTGGGAGGTTCGTGGAAGGCCTACACTTGGTTGGTTGAATTACGATCATTTCAAAGATAAGTACCAGATGATGTCTTAATTACTTTTTTGCATGTCTGTGTATTTATATTTATCATGTATTCTACTGTGCATATGAATAAATGTTAAAGACATTGATTATTTATAATAGCGGTAATTCTTATGGTTACTCTGAGTTTAAATGTGTTTCATTTTCTTAAATGCATGCCTTATATATAGAATTAAGTATGAGATTGTTATTCTGCGTAGTAATGTCTCCCCGACCATGGGGTTGATGGTCGGGAATGTTACATTTTGTGCGGGGCATACTCTACAATGTTGCTCTCTAGAATAATCCAGAATTAAACAAGCTATGCCACTTTTTCTATAAATCCTTTTTCTGAGAGGTTCCAAGTAGTGACACCTGGAAGAATTGCATAAAATAAACTGAATAACATTGTGTACTATTTTCAGATCTTTTTTCATTACAAGTACATAGTTATGATTATTTCAATTTAGGGTTGTTGACTAATCCCAAACTAAGCATGTGAGACTAAAGAAAAGTTTGATGAAAATGCTAGTCTCTTATTGTGAAAGTTAAGGAAGNAATTTAGCAAGGTATGTCATTTTTGCTATAACTCATTTTCTGAGAGGTTGTAAGTACTGACACCTGGAGGAATTTCATAAAACAAACTGAATAAAATTATGTACTATTTTCAGATCTTTTTTCATTACAGGTACATAGTTATGATTATTTCAAGTTAGGGTTGTTGACTAATCCCAAACTAGTCATGTAAGACTATAGAAAAGTTTGATGAAAATGCTAGTCTCTTGTTGTGAAAGTTAAGGAAGGTTTGCAAGTATGTGATCATATACACCAGTTCTATTACATAGTTACAAATCATATTTGCATTATGAAATTGATGAGGGATTTTGGTTAAGGTACATGTTGGGTACATGGTTGAGACAAGTAGTTGATGAGTTGGCACATACATGAGGTGTATAGTTGATGATGTTGGTACATATTGATGAGTCATAGTGGATGAGTAGCTGACACATGATTGGTACATACTTGGTACATGGTTGGATGCACTTTTTTATGGTGTGGGTTGATGATAGGTTGTTTGGTACAGGTTGGTGCATGGTTGATGCACTTGTTTATGTTACATGTTGATTACAGGTTGAGGTACAGGTTGATGCATGGTTCATGCATGGTTCAAGTTTATTGGTACAATTTTACAGCAGTATATCTCACAGTGATAATGTGATAGTGGTTCCATCATTCTACTTCTACTTTAGGGAAGTTGGGCGGGGCAAGGAAAGGTGTTTGTAGCCACCTTCCGGTTGTAGCCAAAGAACATAGGGGGTTGTGGCCTTCATCTGGTTGTAGCCAGAGAATAGAGGAGTTGGAGCTTCCTTTAGGTTGTAACCTGAGAAACAAGGGGGTTGGAGCCTCCTTCCAATTGCAGCTGGAAAACAAAGAAATTTGGTGCTTCCAATGAATCTAATTCTTCAATACATATAAGAAAAATAATTCTATAGTTTTCTCCCGCTTTGGGTTTCCATGTAAATCATTAGTGTACTGTGTATGTGTATGATTGTTCATTTTTTCATTTCTTATTTACTCTGCAGTTATTGGATGATAATGCTACATTGATATAACACTTAGATTATATGGTTAAAAAGGATTAAATTTCTCTTCACCCTCCCTCTCAGTAATCCAACAATTGGTATCAGAGCAGGTTCCTTCAGAAATCAATTTAACCACTGAAAGGTAGATTATGGAGAGAAACAACTTGTATAAAAATGGAATACCACAGTTCAATGGATAAAAGTATGCATTTTGGATCATAAGGATGAAAACATATATACAGGCACGGGGATTTAAAATTTGCCAATAAATTGTAGATGGATACACAGCACCAGCAGTTTTGCCAACAAATGACAAAGAAGTGAAACTCGGTCAGAATAATTCCAAAGCCAAAAGTACATTTATGAATGGTCTTAGTGAAAGGTATTCACCAAATTTGCGCATTGTAAATCCTCTAAAGATATTTGGGACAAACTTCAAAATAATCATGAAGGAGATTCAAAAGTCAAAGCAGCAAAGCTTCAAACTTACAAAGGTCAATTTGAACAACTTAAGATGAAGGAAGATGAGAATATTGCAACTTATTTTTTACGAGTTGATGAAACAGTAAATGCAATCATAGGATTGGGAGAAGAAATCAAAGAATCTNGGTACATGGTTGGATGCACTTGTTTATGGTACAGGTTGATTATAGGTTGTTTGGTACATGTTAGTGCATGGTTGATGCACTTGTTTATGGTACATGTTGATTATAGGTTGAGGTATAGGTTGATGTGTGGTTTATGCATGGTTCAGGTTCATTGGTACATGTTTACAACGATATATCTCACAGTGATAGTGTGACATTGGTTCCATCATTCTACTTCTACTTTAAGGCGGTTGGACGTGACAATGATAGGTGGTTGTAGCCACGTTCTGGTTGTAGCCGAAGAACATAGGGGGTTGTAGCCTCCTTCTGGTTGTAGCCATAGAATATGAGAGTTGGAGCTTCCCTTAGGTTGTATCCTGAGAAACAAGGGGGTTGGAGTCTTCTTCCAGTTGCATCTGGAAAACAAAGGAAGTTGGTGCTTTCAATGAATGTAATTCTTCAAGACATATAAGAAAAATAATTCCATGGTTTTCTCCTGCTTTGGGTTTCCATGTAAAACACTGGTGTACTGTGTATGTGTATGATTGTTCATTTTTTCATTGCTTATTTACTCTGCAGTTATTGGATAATAATGCTACATTGATATAACACTTGGATTATATGGTTAAAAAAGATTAGATTTCTCTATTACTGATTCACCCTACCTCTCGGTAATCCAACAATTGGTATCAGAGAAGGTTCCTTTAGAAATCAATTTAACCAATGAAAGGTAGATCTTGGAGAGCACCAATTGGTATAAAAATGGAATGCCACGGTTCAATGGACAAAAGTATGCATTTTGAAGCATAAGGATGAAAACATATATACATGCATAGATATTTGAAATTTGAAAATCAATTGTAGATGGATACACAACACCATCAGTTCCACCAACAAATGACAAAGCAGTGAAATTTGGTTAGAATAATTCCAAAGCCAAAAATGCACTTTTGAATGTTCTTAGTGAAACGATATTCACCAAAGTTACACATTGTAAATCCGCTAAAGATATTTGGGACAAAATTCAAAATATTTATGAAGGAGATTCAAAAGTCAAAGCAACAAAGCTTCAAACTTACAGAGGTCAGTTCGAAGAACTTAAGATGAAGAAAGATGAGAATATTCCAGCTTATTTTTTACGAGTTCATGAAATAGTAAATGTAATCATAGGATTGGGAGAAGAAATCAAAGAATCTGTAATTGTTCAAAAAGTACTAAGATCTCTTCTGATGATATTTGACTCGAAGATATCAACACTAGAAGAAATATCAGATCTAAACTCAATAAGCATGGACGAATTACATGGAATATTCACAACATATGAAATGAGAACTGAACGTGAAAATCCATATATAAAAGAAGCATCCTTCAAAGAATCCAGAAATTCAAAGAAAAAGGGAAGGAAAAAAGAANGGTACATGGTTGGATGCACTTGTTTATGGTACAGGTTGATTATAGGTTGTTTGGTACATGTTAGTGCATGGTTGATGCACTTGTTTATGGTACATGTTGATTATAGGTTGAGGTACAGGTTGATGTGTGGTTTATGCATGGTTCAGGTTCATTGGTACATGTTTACAATGATATATCTCACAGTGATAGTGTGACATTGGTTCCATCATTCTACTTCTACTTTAAGGCGGTTGGACGTGACAATGACAGGTGGTTGTAGCCACGTTCCGGTTGTAGCCGAAGAACATAGGGGGTTGTAGCCTCCTTCTGGTTGTAGCCATAGAATATGAGAGTTGGAGCTTCCCTTAGGTTTTATCCTGAGAAACAAGGGGGTTGGAGTCTCCTTCAAGTTGCATCTGGAAAACAAAGGAAGTTGGTGCTTTCAATGAATGTAATTCTTCAAGACATATAAGAAAAAGAATTCCATGGTTTTCTCCTGCTTTGGGTTTCCATGTAAAACACTGGTGTATTGTGTATGTGTATGATTGTTCATTTTTTCATTGCTTATTTACTCTGCAGTTTTTGGATAATAATGCTACATTGATATAACACTTGGATTATATGGTTAAAAAAGATTAGATTGCTCTATTACTGATTCACCCTACCTCTCGGTAATCCAACAATTGGTATCAAAGAAGGTTCCTTTAGAAATCAATTTAACCAATGAAAGGTAGATCTTGGAGAGCACCAATTGGTATAAAAATGGAATGCCACAGTTCAATGGACAAAAGTATGCATTTTGAAGCATAAGGATGAAAACATATATACATGCATAGGTATTTGAAATTTGGAAATCAATTGTAGATGGATACACAACACCATCAGTTCCACCAACAAATGACAAAGCAGTGAAATTTGGTTAGAATAATTCCAAAGCCAAAAATGCACTTTTGAATGTTCTTAGTGAAACGGTATTCACCAAAGTTACACATTGTAAATCCGCTAAAGATATTTGGGACAAAATTCAAAATATTTATGAAGGAGATTCAAAATTCAAAGCAACAAAGCTTCAAACTTACAGAGGTCAGTTCGAACAACTTAAGATGAAGGAAGATGAGAATATTCCAACTTATTTTTTACGAGTTCATGAAACAGTAAATGTAATCATAGGATTGGGAGAAGAAATCAAATAATCTGTAATTGTTCAAAAAGTACTAAGATCTCTTCCGATGATATTTGACTCGAAGATATCAACACTAGAAGAAATATCAGATCTAAACTCAATAAGCATGGACGGATTACATGGAATATTCACAACATATGAAATGAGAACTGAACGTGAAAATCCATATATAAAAGAAGCATCCTTCAAAGAATCCAGAAATTCAAAGAAAAAGGGAAGGAAAAAAGAAGAACATAGCAGCAGCGATGACATCTCAGAAGATGATGAAGAAGTGGCCAACTTTGTCAAAAGACTGAACAAGGGAACCAACAGTGGGTATAGAGGTAAGCTTCCTTTAAGTTGTTTTAATTTTGATGGTATTGGTCATTTTGCTAACAAATGTCCTTATAATAAAAAGAGAAATGATGAAGGTTACTCAAAAGGAAATCAAACATATAAAGGAAAAAGAACCACAAAGAAAGTTTGCAATAAAATCTTATGCACCAAAGAAGACATCTCATCATCAGATGAAGATGAAGTCAGTGACAGTGAGATAGAAAGAGTTCTATTCATGGAAGTATAAGAATCTAATAAAGAAGACTCCAAAGAAGGATATGAAGAATTCAAAGAAGAATATGAAGAAGTCGAAGAAGAAATTGAAGAGGTAGAAGATGACTACCAAGAAGAATTAATGTGTGCCATAAAAGTTATTAGAAGAGAAAAGAAGAAAAAAAAGAAACTACAAGCAAAACTAGACAAGAAGGAAGACACTCAAGAAATATAACAAATGATCACAAATTTGAAGGTTCAAATAGAAGAAGATAAAAGAATTGAAGAAGCACTCAAAGAACAAATAGAAGAAAAAGACAAGATCATTGGAAATTTGGAAGCAGAGATTGTCACATTAAGAAAGGATCTTCAAAAGAAAAATATGCAGAAAAACTCAAAAGTTTTGGATGACATTATCAACAGTCAAAAATATCATCATGAAAAGTCTAGACTTGGATACAATCAGACACAAAAAGGATCAAGCTCCAAAACAACAGAGTAAGAAACATATCCAAAAATCTTTGCAGAAACAATCAAGGGGGATAGGAAGATCTACAAGGAAGATTACAGGGACACTCCTCCACTGAGAATATTCAGATTTCATAATCAACAACTGATGGATAGGCCTCAGGAAGAATAAGAATTCATAAGAGTACCGCCTTTCATAAGATCTTCAACTTCGAGGTATCAAACTATATTATTTGTTTTATGTTATGCATGTAATAATTTTGGATATAAAGATGTGAATTGCAGAGCTAACAACAGGAACAAAAAACAATTTGAAAGTCATACACAAAGGGGTTGTCCAAGAAGGCCTAGTGAAACACATAGAAGAATTTACAACATGTTTGAATCTTTGAGCACTGAAGTGGAATGTTACAAATGTAACAATTTTGGACACATGGCCAAATATTGCAGAATGAAAATTCCTCCTAGAGAACCGCAACAGAATAACAACAGTCACATAAAGGAACCTCAGAAAAGGACATGGATAAGAAAGTAGGATTGGTATAGCAGTGAAGAATGCACACTCACTCTAAAAGATAAGAAGAAGAAACATGGTTCGTATGTTGATAGTGGGTGCTCAAAACACATGATAGGTGATAGAGACAGGTTTCTTACATTACGAAAGGAAATATATGGATCAGTCTCCTTCGGAAATGATGATTCAACCAAAATCATTGGAAAAGGCACAGTCAGAATTGGGAACAAGAATACAAAGGCATAAAATGTTGTACTAGTAGAAGATATGAAACATAATCTTCTAAGTGTGAGTCAAATGTGTGACCAAGGTCATAAAGTTACTTTGGATTCACAAAAGTGTGAGATAAGAAAATAAGTTTCAGGAAAATTGATTGCTACAGTTGCGAGAACTTCAAGGAACATATATATGTTAAGTGAAATTGGAAATGAAAAGTGTTGTCTAGGAAAGAAAGATCAAATTTGGCTGTGGAACAGAAGAATGGGTCACATACATTTTGATAACCTTGTCAAATTCAACAAAAGAGAAACAATAAGAGAAATGCCCCAGATCATGAAACCAACCAACACTTTATGCAAGCATTGTCAACAAGGAAATAAAACAAAGACCAGGTTCAAATCAAAGGAATATTCAATGACAAGACCAATGGAAATTGTGCATATTGATCTAGATGAACCAACTACAACAAATGGCTTAAAAGGTGAGAAATACTTTATGTTATTAGTTGATGATTATACAAGAATGAACGCAGTTTGGTTTCTCAAGAATAAGTCAGAAGCTTTTGAAAACTTAAATATCTACAAGGAGATGGTTGAAAATGAAACGGATTCAAAAATCAAATGCTTGAGATCTGATAATGGAGGAGAGTTCACTTCAAAGGAATTTATGGACTACTGCAGAAGTCATGGAATAAAAATAGAATTATCCATTGTTAGGACATCTCAACAGAATGGAGTTGTTGAAAGAAAGAACAAGACAGTACATGAAATGGCTCAAACAATGCTAATGGATTCCAAATTGAAAGATATTTTTTGGACACAGGAAGTGCATACAATAGTTCACATTCAAAACATAGTAATTCTCAGAAACAACACTGACAAAACTCCTTACGAGCTATGGAAAGGAAGACCAACAAATATAAAACACTTCAGAGTTTTTGGAAGCAAATGCTACATCAAAAGAGAAGATGGTAGAATGGGAAAGTTTGAATCTTGTGTAGACAAAGGAGTACTTGTTGGTTACTCAAGTACAAGAAAATAATACAAGTGTTACAACCCAAGATTGAACAAAGTGGTGGAAAGCATCAATGTAACAATTGAAGAAATAGGTAGACAATAATTAAAGGAAGAAGAAAATGAATCAATGAAACAACTTTACGAAGAAGAAACAAAAGATGAAAAAGAAGGGGAAGACGAACAGGATCTGATAGAAACAAAAGAGAAAGTTCAACAAGTAACTCCAAAAACACCTAACAGATGAGTACAGAAGAATCATCCTTTAGATCAGATTATCAGAAACAAAGACGCAAGAGTTGAGACTAAAAGAAGAATCCGTTCACCAGAACAAACACACCTAGCACTCACATCTACGATTGAACCAACCTATTTTGAAGAGGCCAATGAGGATGAATTTTGGAACAAGGCCATGGATGAATAATTGGATCAAATAGAGAAAAATGACACTTGGGAATTGGTTCCAAGACCAAAGGATAAAAATGTGATCACCACAAAGTGGGTATATNGCTTTTAGATTATGCATGCTCCAAAAATATTAAAGTGTTTCAGATGGACATAAAATCAACTTTTCTGAATGGGGAACTTGAAGAAGAAGTCTACATTGAACAACCAGAATTATTTCAGTTGTCAGAGAAAGCATATTATGTGTGTAAATTAAAGAAGGCCTCGCGTGGTCTAAAACAAGCTCCTAGAGCATGGTACTCTAGATTGGATAAATATATGCAACAAGAAGGGTTTAGAAAAGGAAGTGCATACAAGAACCTCTACATCAAGGTAACTCAAGATAGTATTTTATTAATTTAAGTTTATGTTGATGATATTATTTTTGGTAGTGATGATGACCAGTTAAGGAAACAATTTGCAAAGGATATGAAGAATGAGTTTGAAATGTCATTACTTGGAGAACTATCCTTCTTTATGGGAATTCAGATACGTCAAAGCAACCAAGGAAATTTTATTTCTCAAACAAAGTATATCATATAAATGCTAAAGAGGTTTGGAATGGAAGATTGCAGACCAGTTATCACTCCCATGCAAACCAGTTCCAAGTTAAGCAAATATGATGATTCAAAGTCTACATATCAGAGGAAATACAGGTCAATGATTTGTATCCTACTATATGTGACAACATATAGACAAGATGTAATGCAGGAAGTTGGATAGGTGGCACAATTTCAAGTAGCACCAAAGGAATCACATGTGTTAGCAGTGAAGAGGATTTTCAGATATCTCAAAGGAACAAAAGAGTTTGGATTATGGTATCCAAAAGGAAATGATCTATCTCTTATTGCCTACATAGATGCATATTGGGCAGGTTGTATTGTTGACCGATGAAGCACCAGTGGAATAAAGTTCTACTTGGGTGAGTGTTTAGTATCATTGATAAGCAAGAAACAATCATCAGTATCTCTATCTATAGCCGAGGAAGAGTATATTGCAGCAACAAAATGTTGTACACAGGTTCTTTGGATGAAACAAACTATGACAGATATACAGGTTCAGTATGTTGAGTCCATTCCAATATATTGTGATAATACAAGTACCATCGGTATCTCAAAGAACCCGGTGATGCACTCGAAGATGAAGAAGATTCCAATCAAGTATCACTTTCTATAGGAACAAGTTGCAGAAAAGAACATCAAAGTTGAGTAGATGGGCACAAAAGAATAAGTGGTAGAAATATTTACAAAACCACTTCCACAGGAAGCCTTTGAGTATCTTCACCAGACTCGAAGTTATTTATACTCCAAAATGAATGCTTTTGAATACTTATCTTATATGTCTTAGATGTACACAAGAAAGCACCATAAAGAGGACAGTTTAGTTAGGGGGAGCAACCCTAAATGGAAAGGTATCTTTCCTATTGATGAAAAAGGGGGATATATTTATGATATGTAGAGGACAGAGTCATGATTATAGGGGGAGAAATGGTCACAGAGATGCTGAGGATAGAGGCATGGTTCTAGGGGGAGCATGAGTGATATGACTTCAATATTGCATCAAATGATTTCAGTATTGCATAAGAGTGTTTCCATCAATGAAAAAGGGGGAGATTTCTGATTAAGGTTGGTTTTCATTGATTTCAACCCTTGAAGAAAGTCAGGTACTGAATTTCGGTAGCACAAAGGTTTGGGTAATGGACACAAGGTTTTTTCATGTATAATGGCATGAGTTTTAATATATTTGAAGGAAATACTATTCTATATGAATAGTACATTTCATTTCCTTTCTGGTGGTATGTATAACATCACATAACTCCTCACAGTTTGATATTTATGGCCTTACAAAGTTGGAGGACCCTCATATGTCATCTAGAATCCCCAAAAGGTCAAAGTAGTCAAAGTGGTTTAAGAGATTTTAGAAGGTAACTAATAAAGTGAAGTGATGAGTGTACTATAATTCAAAGTGAATAAAAAANGCTTTTAGATTATGCATGCTCCAAAAATATTAAAGTGTTTCAGATGGACATAAAATCAACTTTTCTGAATGGGGAACTTGAAGAAGAAGTCTACATTGAACAACCAGAATTATTTCAGTTGTCAGAGAAAGCATATTATGTGTGTAAATTAAAGAAGGCCTCGCGTGGTCTAAAACAAGCTCCTAGAGCATGGTACTCTAGATTGGATAAATATATGCAACAAGAAGGGTTTAGAAAAGGAAGTGCATACAAGAACCTCTACATCAAGGTAACTCAAGATAGTATTTTATTAATTTAAGTTTATGTTGATGATATTATTTTTGGTAGTGATGATGACCAGTTAAGGAAACAATTTGCAAAGGATATGAAGAATGAGTTTGAAATGTCATTACTTGGAGAACTATCCTTCTTTATGGGAATTCAGATACGTCAAAGCAACCAAGGAAATTTTATTTCTCAAACAAAGTATATCATATAAATGCTAAAGAGGTTTGGAATGGAAGATTGCAGACCAGTTATCACTCCCATGTAAACCAGTTCCAAGTTAAGCAAAGATGATGATTCAAAGTCTACATATCAGAGGAAATACAGGTCAATGATTGGTATCCTACTATATCTGACAACATATAGACCATATGTAATGTAGGAAGTTGGATAGGTGGCACAATTTCAAGTAGCACCAAAGGACTCACATGTGTTAGCAGTGAAGAGAATTTTCAGATATCTCAAAGGAACAAAAGATTTTGGATTATGGTATCCAAAAGGAAATGATCTATCTCTTATTGCCTACATAGATGCATATTGGGCAGGTTGTATTGTTGACCGATGAAGCACCAGTGGAATAAATTTCTACTTGGGTGAGTGTTTAGTATCATTGATAAGCAAGAAACAATCATCAATATCTCTATCTATAGCCGAGGAAGAGTATATTGCAGCAACAAAATGTTATACACAGGTTCTTTGGATGAAACAAACTATGACAGATATGCAGGTTCAGTATGTTGAGTCCATTCCAATATATTGTGATAATACAAGTACCATCGGTATCTCAAAGAACCCGGTGATGCACTCGAAGACGAAGAAGATTCCAATCAAGTATCACTTTCTACAGGAACAAGTTGCAGAAAAGAACATTAGAGTTGAGTAGATGGGCACAAAAGAATAAGTGGTAGAAATATTTACAAAACCACTTCCACAGGAAGCCTTTGAGTATCTTCACCAGAATCGAAGTTATTTATACTTCAAAATGAATGCTTTTGAATACTTATCTTATATGTCTTAGATGTACACAAGGAAGCACCATAAAGAGGACAGTTTAGTTAGGGGGAGCAACCCTGGATGGAAAGGTATCTTTCCCATTGATGACAAAGGGGGATATATTTATGATATGTAGAGGACAGAGTCATGATTATAGGGGGAGAAATGGTCACAGAGATGCTGAGGATAGAGGCATGGTTCTAGGGGGAGCATGAGTGATATGACTTCAATATTGCATCAAATGATTTCAGTATTGCATAAGAGTGTTTCCATCAATGAAAAAGGGGGAGATTTCTGATTAAGGTTGGTTTTCATTGATTTCAACCCTTGAAGAAAGTCAGGTACTGAATTTCGGTAGCACAAAGGTTTGGGTAATGGACACAAGGTTTTTTCATGTATAATGGCATGAGTTTTAATATATTTGAAGGAAATACTATTCTATATGAATAGTACATTTCATTTCCTTTCTGGTGGTATGTATAACATCACATAACTCCTCACAGTTTGATATTTATGGCCTTACAAAGTTGGAGGACCCTCATATGTCATCTAGAATCCCCAAAAGGTCAAAGTAGTCAAAGTGGTTTAAGAGATTTTAGAAGGTAACTAATAAAGTGAAGTGATGAGTGTACTATAATTCAAAGTGAATAAAAAACAAATTATTTAAATAATAAATTTAATGGAGAAATTAGAAGTGGGTTAACCTTAAAATAAGGAAAGTGGGCAAAGTGACATAGAAGACGCTTCTAAGGAAGCTACTTGGAGAGTAAAAATAAGAGGTAAGGCTCTCTCATTTAACATCAAACTTGAGAATATTGAATATGTATTAGTTACTGAGGTAACCAAAGGATATCTAATCTGAATTTCAAAAGGAAGGTGAAGAAAATAAGGCCATAATTCAAGGGAGGATAAATTATTTTGATGATGCTTTCTAAGGTATGTTATTTATAGGTCATCTCACCATTTTCGCAACAACGTTTTTCTTGAATGATTCAGACCTTGATATTTATATGCCATTGAGGAAACATATCCAAGTATATGTGGTAAAAAATTCATCTTGTGGGTCATTGTATTTTTGGAGTTACACTACGTGGAAAATAGGGTTTGTGGCTAGTCCTGAAACTAGTCTAAAACAGGTGTTTCGGGTAAAAAAGTCATAAATTATTCATAACATATCCAAATTTAGTAATACCAAATGTGTTGGTTAGAGTGCAGTCTATAGTATTTTTTGTAACATTTTCATATCCATTTAACAAATATTCCGTGCGGGGCATGCTCTACAAGGTCTTTCTCTAGAATAAGCCAAAATTCAGCAAGGTATGCCATTTTTTCTATAACTCCTTTTCTGAGAAGTTCCAAGTAGTGACACCTAGAGGAATTGCATAAAACAAACTGAATAAAATTGTGTACTATTCTCAGATCTTTATTTATTACAGGTACATATTTATGATTATTTCAAGTTAGGGTTGTTGATTGATCCCAAACTAGTCATGTGAGACTATAGAAAAGTTTGATGAAAATGCTAGTGTCTTGTTGTGAAAGTTAAGGAATGTTTATAGGTATTTGATCTTATACAGCAGGTCTATTATATAGTTACAAATCATATTTGGATGATGAAATGGATGATGGATTTTGGTTAAGGTACATGTTGGGTACATGGTTGAGACAAGTAGTTGATGAGTTGGCAAATACATGAGGTGTATAGTTGATGATGTTGGTACATATTGATGAGTACTTGAAACATGATTGGTACATACTTGGGACATGTTTGGATGCACTTTTTTATGGTAGAGGTTGATTACAGGTTGGTTCATGGTTGATGCACTTGTTTATGGTACAGGATGATTATAGGTTGAGGTACAGGTTGATGCATGGTTGATGCATAGTTCAAGTTTATTGGTATATGTTTATAGTGGTATATCTCACAGTGATAGTGTGACATTAGTTACATCATTCTAATTATACTTCAGGGCGGTTGGACGAGGCAAGGACGGGTGGTTGTAGCCACCTTCCATTTGTAGCCGGAGAACATAGGGGTTTGTATCTTCCTTCTGGTTGTAGCCAAAGAATAAGGGAGTTAGAGCTTCCCTCATGTTGTAGCTTGAGAAACAAGGGGGTTGGAGCCTCCTTCTAGTTACAGCTAGAAAACAAAGGAAGTTGGTGCTTCCAATGAATGTAATTATTCAAGACATATAAGAAAAACAATTCCGTGGTTTTCTCCCACTTTGGGTTTCCACGTAAAACACCGATGTACTGTGTATGTGTATGATTGTTCATTTGTTCATTACTTATTTACTTTGCAATTATTGGATGATAATGCTACATTGATATAACACTTGGATTATATGGTTAAAAAGGATTAGATTTCTCTATTACTGATTCACCCCCCCTCTTAGTAATCCAACAATTGTAATATATCAACTAACCATATATGATGTCATAGAAACTCATATCAATTAATCAAGTATGTCTAACACAAACCATGTACTAGGATCACAAATATGTTTGACTGATCATGTGTCATATAGGAAACCCTCACATCAAACATACACCTTTATTATTATTCAATAACAACATGTAATGACAGCAATATGTCTCAACCATAAACCCTCAAACATGCTACAAATAACACAATATAGGTCTTAACAAAATTCCCAATGAAGTGTCCCAACAACAAAAACCCAAGAAGGTAGCAATGTATATATGTATATATGTCTTATACAGAATATACCAAACAATCAATTATCCCTCAAGGGTGAAAGCTCAATCTCCCATGGCCATATCCCAAGAATTCACCAAAAATTGACTTTAGATTAGTATACAACATACCTTTTGTTACTGTAGATAGATTTGTTGTATCTTCTCACTGTTATACCTTCCTATAGCCTCTTCTCAGCTCTGAAACTTGTTGCTAATGATGGATTTGATCTTCCTTTTATTTATCTTTCACAACATATATGTGCCCCATCTTCCATAAACTCACGGATATTCGTGCTTTGTCCCACTGTCACCTGTGGATGTTCATGTCCTTCTAGTTCTGTAACACGCATATGTCTTCAGTAAAACCTTGATTCAATAACCACAGTCTCGACCCTTCGGCTCTGTCAAATTCTCTCTTTTTCACTTCTTCATACTCACTACTTAAGATTTGACAATAATACATGCGCATAACATTTCAAAAAAGAGATATTTAATGTGTTCAATAGTAACTAATGGGAGACCCTTTCTCTCTTATTTATACTCTCCAAATAGCTTCATTTAGGAGTCATATTCTAACTGTTTTACCCAACTTCCCTATTTTAGGGATAACGCACTTTCAACTACTTTACCCACTTGCAACTACTTTATCCATAATTAGTAAACTCACCACTTGTTGCTACTAATTTATTTTTAATTATTTTCTTATTGCAACAACTTTACCAAAGATTAACTCCTAGTTACAACCACTTTGACTAATAAAATTATTCTATGAGCTTCTATAATAATTGAATTCTTTGACCTTCTAGGGGCTTCTAGATAAATCATAAGGGTTCTCCAAATTCACTAAACCATATCTCCTCAACCGCAAGGAACTACATCACGTACCACATATCACCGGAAACAAAACAACATGTACTATCCATCTATGATAGTATTTTCTGCAAATTCATTGGTCTACATTACATTATTCCTCACACAAACATGGGTTCCTTATCCACACTTTTATGGCTACCAGAATTTTCTAATGGACTTGCTTCAAGGGTTGACATCAATGAAAACCAGCCCAATTAATCAACATAATGTAAATTCATGGCTACGAGATACTTCTAAATCTCAAAGATAAAAAAACAACTAAAGATAACAAATCCAAAACTAAAGTAATGAAACAATGGTACACTTATTCTGATGAGTGGGCCTTGCCTACTTAGAATAGAGTACTAGGACTAACTACAACACAACTAAATGAATTAAGAACTCACTATTTCTTCAACCAGAAAATTCTTCACTAACTCAGAAAATGTGTTTATCAAAAGCTTACAAGCTTATCAAAGAAGTTTTTTCCCCTTTTTATATATGAACCTATCTTTCTTAATTAAGTAGTGAAATGGAAAACATAACAAAAGTCTCTAAATTATCAAAATTGAGAACATAATATTATCAAGTAGCTATACCAAATTACTAATTTTATCATGTGTACTAACAAAATGCATGTATGATCCCTAGGAATATAGTTACATCCACTTATATAAGGGTGCCTAATCAATGCTTCCAATAATTGTTCAGAAGAAGGAGGAAACTACATGATTTGTAACAAGGTTTGGAGGCATTTGTAGCAACATCCAACAAGATAATTTCACATCTATTTGTGGTACTAAGGTTTTATATGATCATCTCTTTTATCCATTTCCCACTCCTTTCTCTTATGATAGCTTATGAAACTTGTAGTCATCCATAACCTATTTTGAAACAATTTTTCAATAGATTTATAACAATTCTTCCAACCCATCATTAATACCTATAAAATACAAAATATGTTACCATCCTCTTAAAAGTATAACACAAATAAAAAAGAAACTAGGAATCATAATGGAAATTACCTCAAATCCTTTAGCTTGTCATTTAGACCTCAAAATGGATAATGAAAAATTTAATACATATGATAAAAAGTAGAATGTGAAAGAAAAGATGGAAAACATAGCTAACTTAGAGACCCAACATCTCCCTCCATCTGATCTAGTTACACATCCCTATGCAACTCTAGAATCTCCTTATTCATCCTCTAGATTAGAGGAATATGGGAGAGAGTGTTTTCTATGGATATTTCTCTAGATGAATGAAGGATTACCATGTTCTCCCATCATGTATTATCCCAAATTAAGTTCCACTTTATCCCACTGTGCCACTTGTTCATGCTCATCCCCAAGAAAACTAAAGTGATAGTTGGGTGAAGGACACCAAGAAAGGGGGAATTTAAACCATAATACCAACCATTGTGTCCCATATCTCCTCAAGGAATGCATATACAATATAGACATTTTTAGGGATACATTATAATTGAGGTATTAAAGACATTCCCTTTTCCTCAAATTAGTGGATAGGGCATCCCACCTTTTCTAACAACCAAGTGGAGTATGACAATCCCGATTGATCTTTTTTCCTCTCACATTTCGTTACATTAACCATTAAATTATGGCATATGTGGGTAGAATAATGGTGTTGTTTCAATATTTCATGATACTCCATTATTACCATAGGAGGAACATGATATTCACCCCTTACCCATAAATTGGATGACCTCTTTGTATATTTAAAATTTTCCCATAAACTTGGTGTGCTAAGGAGGAAGTGAAATGTATTAAGGGAATATTCCCTACAAATGGGTTAAGGTTCCATTTTCTTTACCCACCCATAAAATACTCATGTTGTTATAGTTCACATAATAAATTAGTATCCTCTTCATAATAGACAAAGTACAATTTGCATAATTGATCAGTTGTGAGAAAAATACAAGACTTAGCTACAACCAAGAAGAAAAAATGGAAAGATATCCATTAATTCTTTAATAAAAATAGATATACAAGAGAAGGTGATCTACAAACAAGGTATTCATGAGCAAAATGGCACATCTTTTTTTTCTTTTTTCTTTTTTTTAATTTAAATTGATAAATGGATCTTATGGCTTCTTCAAGACTCTATCATTCTCTCCATAGATACTCCCATATTTACCTTTTCGGGGAATATAATTCATCCTACTTCCCTTGAAGGTAAAACCACAAAGTTGGGTAACACTTTTGTGAGAATTGGGTCCCAAAAATTCCTAATGGCATGTTATTGGTTGAACTCTTCAATTTTTCAGCCGAAATAGTTTTCGGTCGAACTATTGTTTCGGCCGAAAGTTAAATCTAACAGAACCATTGAAAAACATGACAAAAACTTTAAATCTACCAATAATTTTCCTTTAAAACTAACTTTTGGCTGAAAAATACTAACTTTCGGGCAAACTATTAGTTCGTCTAAAAACTTGTAACTATGGCACTTTTCAGAAAAGTATGTGTTCACTTCATCTTTCTCCAACTTGGAGAGGAGAAGAATCCTTAAAATACTACCAGTCTAGTTTCAGAACTAGTACCATCATTTACATAATTGAATATACTTTCTTTTGATAGAATTTGTATTCAATTTTATTTTATTTTTAGTATTTTTAGTTATTTTTATAAAAAAAATCTGCATATTATTTTTAGATGACATAATGATTAAATAAAATGAAAAATCAATATGTGCAATGATACATAGTAAAAAATTATGGAATATTTGTATTATGAAACCTTTCACTGTCCTCTTCAAAAGGGTACTTTTAGATTTTATTTTTAAATAAAAATTAAGGTAGATAAATGGTGTCAATCCAAATGTGTTTAAAATATGCAAATTTTTCAGATTGGTCAAATTCAAAAAAATGTAGTAATTATAATATTTATGCATTGTCTTCAAAACTATAGTCATACGTCAATAGAGTCTTTTTGTATTGTTGCATCATAATTTTTTTTTCATAATCACAACTTTAATAATAAGTAAATTGGTGTCAAAAAACATAACCCATTATTAGTTCCTTCATTTTTAAGGAACATACTTCCAAACAATCACTAAAATGACATATCAAATGTCAATAAAAAAATTTCAAAAAATAATCAATAGAAAGATAACAAAATTCATGACAAGTTTTGTTTTTATTGTAAAGTGAAATTCTAAATAAAAAATTACTTTTGTTTACCGGAAGTTGAAACACTTCTGAACATATATTTCATTTTCTCAAAAAATAAGGAAAATAGACACCCAGATTCATGATTTTACCCTTGAAATCTATATCTATATCACACCTCGACCAAATGACTCAAGTAAATTCCTCTAGTTTTCCACTTTTTCCCTCAACTGAATTATTTATCATGACATTGATGCTAAGGTTTGAAGCATAACCTCTCATTTTGTTAAGGTCCTAACCCGCACATAGGTAGATTAATGTATTCGGATGTAATAAAGGTCAATATTAATAAGACCTTTCAATAAAATAGAATAAGGCGGATGTAAGAAGACC
>JZKD02S2119693.1:19532-33317 GCA_000966675.3 Picea glauca
GATTTAGTAACATCATAAGACCTTAAAGATATCTCAAAGATAATCCTTCAAGATAATCAAAATTCAATGCAAAAAATGTAAAAAGAATTTGACAAAGTTATCGCAGATAAAAATGAAGAAATTTCTCGCCTCAAGAATCACAATCAAAACTTAATCGCATAGATTAGAAAGTTAAAAGGTGAAAAGAAGTGGCAACAAGAAACACTAAAAAAACTTACCATCAAGGAATCATTCATTGATAAAGAAACAATGATTGATCTCATTGAAGTAGAGAAGTCATCAGTTGTAAAAACCCATACTAAAGAGAAAGGAATAAATACAGCTCCAATCAATATCACAACTTAAGAAGGTGCCAATCTAGTTGAAATAAGGACTTATTTAGATATTGAAGTATGTTAAGCCCTAGACAAAGCCCTTGTTATGTATAAAACCCCTTATTAAGCCCCTTATTGAATTATTATATTTCTTGTGTTATATTGAATGTAGGTTTTGAACCCCTCCATCGCACCCTTTTATTATAATTGCACCCTTTGTCTTGTATAGATACCAAGGAGACATAGTCTTATCACCATCTTATCTCATCTCATATTGTATTATGAATTGGATATATTGTAAAAGGAGGTTTCCCCTTCGAAGCGGACTTTAATCATTGACTTTCTATCATTTTTTAATGCTTTGGATCATAACATATGGTATCATAGCATTGATATTAAGGTTTTTCTTCTCCAAGCATGTCATATTAGCATTTTCGCTATAACATTTTTTCTAGGATGATTCAAACAATGAAACTTTGAGGTTATTTAGAAGACATTGCAAGGTATCTGCGGTAGAAATTCCAACTTCTAGGTCATTATGCTTTCAGAGATACACCCCGAGGAAGATAGGGTTTTTGACTAGTCCTATTACTAGTCTCAAACAGGTGTTCCAAGTAAACTCTGTTAATATTATGGTAGTTGCGGGAGGTATTTACCTCCACATGTGAACCTGACGAGAATAGAAGACTCCGGAAAGAAAGATAAAACCCTAATGAGTTGGCTAATAACCCTATAAGTCTTGTCGGCTCAAGAAGATCATTTATATTAGGTTATTAGCCTCCAAGAGAAGAAGTTGGCCCCAACAAATCTGGCAGAACCAGTATAAATACAGGGCGCCAGTTCTCATTTGACACATCTCAGAATTGCAGACAGCAGCTGGTGTGCACTGCAGTTCCCAGTTTGGTGCACAAATGTGGAGGAGAGCTGCAAGTGCAGCTGCTGCAGCTAGCAGTTTCAGTGTTGGCTTGGACTATCTCTTGGCTAGGGTTTGGACTATCTGATTAGCTATTGTTGGTGTGATATCCTTGGAGGAAGATACACTACACCTTGTTTGGCTATCCAACCTAGGGTTTTCTTCCAGAGTAATTCTCAATCAAGGTTAAGGTGCTCGGAGGGTGGCTTCGTCCTATGGTTGGGTGACGAGGGTATCATCAATGGTAAAACGAGCACACTATCTTCTATATTCTAACAAAATCGTCATATCTTCTTCAACGAGGATCCAAATTCAATGAGACCAATTGCATTTGAAAGAGGATAATTTGTAGTATTTATGGTAAAGTTTGGGAAAGTTATCACAACTTTCACTTAGCACATCAAATTTTGGTCAGACTTGTGGCATTACAAAGAGGACATATCATAGTACTACAAACTAAAATTTCATAAATATATCAAAATGAAGGTTGACCAGAAGGATAGACTCCAAATTAAAGGTGTATGTAACTTACAATTGGCATAACTTTTTATTGGAAGATCTACTTTTGGTGATTCAAAATTTGTGATAAAGAGGAAAAAGAGAATCATTAGTATTTTGTCGCATGGCTCCAAGGGATCCTCCAAACATTACTTCACCCACTAAACCTCCAGAGAGTTCAACCATGACTCAAGATGAAATCCAAGAGATTTATAACCAGATGGACAAGAAGATCATTGCAAGTAGGGAACAGATGGAGAAGAAGATGGATGAAAATAGAAAAGAAATACAAAGTTCCATGAAGGAAATGAAAAATTCCATGTCTTCCACGTTCTTTCAGGCTCTAGATGAGAGACTCGTTAAAGGAGATATCAAAATGCAAGGAACCCATGAAAATAAAGGTAGTATTCAGGTTGAACAACCTACTGATAATAAACAATTTTCAAATGGATTTAACTCTAATATTGGAGTTAATTATGGTGAGGTTCATAAATTCAACTCTCCTAAGATTGAATTAAAGAAGTTTGATGGAACATAGGTCTTTACCTAGGTGATCCAAATCGAGCAATATTTTGAACTGCATAACATTATGGATGATAAGAAAAGGATTCACATAGTAACTTTGAATTTTGAGATAAAACCATATCAATGGTATCAATGGGTAGTTAAAAGGAAGCCCCCTTTTTATCATTATACTTGGTGTCTATTTACAAGAGACTTAGAAGCACAATATGGGAAAGTTTGGGAACATGATTGCTTCATCCAATTGACAAGAATCAAGCACTTAGGTGATATTGAATATTATAATTCAGAATTTCAGATATTAGCCACAACGGTGGATGACATAAGTGATGAAAAATTGTTGCAAGCTTACATGGGTGGATTAAAAGAAGACATTAAACATGAGTTTTTCTTAAAACTGTTGATATTATGGTAGTTGCGGGAGGTATTTACCTCCATGTGTGAACCTGACGAGAATAGAATACTCGGAGAAGCAAGAAGAAACCCTAATGAGTTGGCTAATAACCCTAGAAGACTTGTCGACTCAAGAAGATAATTTATATTAGGTTATTAGCCTCCAAGAGAAGAAGTCGGCCAGAAATAATAATAATATACTTAACTGACAAGAACCTAGAAGGAGATTTCGGCCCCAGTAAGTCTACTAGAACAACTATAAATGCAAGGCGGTAGTCTCTCATTTGACACATCTCAGCAGTTGCAGAGAGCCAGTTCTGCGCAGTGCAGTTGCAGTCTTGTGTGCAGGTTTGGAGGAGAGTTGTTGTTGCAGCTGCTGCAACTAGCAGTTACGTTTTGGCTTGGACTATCTCTTGGCTAGGGTTTGGAACATCTTATCAACCTCTATTGATGCGCTATCCTTGGGGAAATGTGTGCTACCCTTTGTATGGCTATCTAGCCTAGGGTTTTCTTCCGAAATGATTCTCTGTCAAGGTTAAGGTGCTCAGAGGGTGGCTTCGGCCTATGGTTGGGTGACAAGGGTATTGCCAATGGTAAAATGAGCACACATTCTTCATATTATAACAGGTTATGGGCCCACACCTCCTTCATTCAGTCTAAACGCTGGAAGGAAACATAGCTTCTAGGATATTGAGCTCGTTGAGGAACTGTCGCTAGGGTTACTAACAGAAGAAACGTCCAAGACACTGCCACTAAGGTTACTAGCAGGAGCAGTTGCAGAAACCCTAATCCTCTTGTTGAGGCACCTTAAGTGAAGGGAATGACCTAATCTCCAAATAGATCAGTGCGCCCCAGCATAGCACATCTCCTGGTACTCTCAGAAAGCCAAGACGTGAAGTTTGAGTTTGTGGTCAAATCTAGGGTTTGACCAAGTCAAAGCAGCCATGACTTGTTCTATGAAGTCAGAGAAAAAGCTAGATGGAGCCTCTAACTTCAGAGCATGGAAGACAAGGATTGACCTCATCCTTGCCAAGAATAAAGTGTTGGATATCGTGAAAGGAAAGATTGTGAAGCCAGAGTTTGAAGAAGGAAAAGAGAAGGAATTGCAGAATGTTGCAGCTATGGAGAAGTTCAAAGACAATGATATCAATGCTATGAGTATCATAGTGGAATCTATAAAATACCACTTGATACCCTACATATCCCATCTTGACTCATCGAAGAAGATGTACGGTTCCCTAACAAATCTCTTATCGGTCAGAAACATTGGACAAGTTATGAGTCTGAAGAATGAGCTCTGTGACATGAAGATGAATGATGAGGATAGCATAACATCACATTTTGTGAGAATCTCTCAGTTAAGGGATCAACTACAAGCTATCAAAGAGATCATCTCATAAAAGGAGTTGGTAAACATAGTACTCAATGGTCTTCCCAAGACGTGGGATGCATTTGCCACAAGCATGAACATAAGAAAGGAGTATCCGACATTTGAAGAACTTTGGACTTGTTGTGCTCAAGAAGAATCAAGGATCAGTGCAAAAGAGNGTATGTAACTTACAATTGGCATAACTTTTTATTGGAAGATCTACTTTTGGTGATTCAAAATTTGTGATAAAGAGGAAAAAGAGAATCATTAGTATTTTGTCGCATGGCTCCAAGGGATCCTCCAAACATTACTTCACCCACTAAACCTCCAGAGAGTTCAACCATGACTCAAGATGAAATCCAAGAGATTTATAACCAGATGGACAAGAAGATCATTGCAAGTAGGGAACAGATGGAGAAGAAGATGGATGAAAATAGAAAAGAAATACAAAGTTCCATGAAGGAAATGAAAAATTCCATGTCTTCCACGTTCTTTCAGGCTCTAGATGAGAGACTCGTTAAAGGAGATATCAAAATGCAAGGAACCCATGAAAATAAAGGTAGTATTCAGGTTGAACAACCTACTGATAATAAACAATTTTCAAATGGATTTAACTCTAATATTGGAGTTAATTATGGTGAGGTTCATAAATTCAACTCTCCTAAGATTGAATTAAAGAAGTTTGATGGAACATAGGTCTTTACCTAGGTGATCCAAATCGAGCAATATTTTGAACTGCATAACATTATGGATGATAAGAAAAGGATTCACATAGTAACTTTGAATTTTGAGATAAAACCATATCAATGGTATCAATGGGTAGTTAAAAGGAAGCCCCCTTTTTATCATTATACTTGGTGTCTATTTACAAGAGACTTAGAAGCACAATATGGGAAAGTTTGGGAACATGATTGCTTCATCCAATTGACAAGAATCAAGCACTTAGGTGATATTGAATATTATAATTCAGAATTTCAGGTATTAGCCACAACGGTGGATGACATAAGTGATGAAAAATTGTTGCAATATTACATGGGTGGATTAAAAGAATACATTAAACATGAGTTTTTCTTAAAACTGTTGATATTATGGTAGTTGTGGGAGGTATTTACCTCCATGTGTGAACCTGACGAGAATAGAATACTCGGAGAAGCAAGAAGAAACCCTAATGAGTTGGCTAATAACCCTAGAAGACTTGTCAATTCAAGAAGATAATTTATATTACGTTATTAGCCTCCAAGAGAATAAGTCGACCAGAAATAATAATAATATACTTAACTGACAAGAACCTAGAAGGAGATTTCGGCCCCAGTAAGTCTACTAGAACCACTATAAATGCAGGGCGGCAGTCTCTCATTTGACACATCTCAGCAGTTGCAGAGAGCCAGTTCTGTGTAGTGCAGTTGCAGTCTTGTGTGCAGGTTTGGAGGAGAGTTGTTGTTACAGCTGCTGCAACTAGCAGTTACGTTTTGTCTTGGACTATCTCTTGGCTAGGGTTTGGAACATCTTATCAGCCTCTATTGATGCGCTATCCTTGGGGAAATGTGTGCTACCCTTTGTATGGATATCTAGCCTAGGGTTTGCTTCCGAAATGATTCTCTGTCAAGGTTAAGGTGCTCAGAGGGTGGCTTCGGCCTATGGTTAGGTGACAAGGATATTGCCAATGGTAAAACGAGCACACATTCTTCATATTATAACAGGTTATGGGCCCACACCTCCTTCATTCAGTCTAAACGCTGGAAGGAAACATAGTTGCTAGGATATTGAGCTCGTTGAGGAACTACCGCTAGGGTTACTAACAGAAGCAACGTCCAAAACACTGCCACTAAGGTTACTAGCAGGAGCAGTTGCAGAAACCCTAATACTCTTGTTGAGGCACCTTAAGTGAAGGGAATGACCTAATATTCAAATAGATCAGTGCGCCCTAGCATAGCACATCTCCTGGTACTCTCAGAAATCCAAGACGTGAAGTTTGAGTTTGTGGTCAAATCTAGGGTTTGACCAAGTCAAAGCAGCCATGACTTATTCTATGAAGTCAGAGAAAAATCTAGATGGAGCCTCTAACTTCAGAGCATGTAAGACAAGGATTGACCTCATCCTTGCCAAGAATAAAGTGTTGGATATCGTGAAAGGAAAGATCGTGAAGCCAGAGTTTGAAGAAGGAAAAGAGAAGGAACTGCAGAATGTTGCAGCTATGGAGAAGTTCAAAGACAGTGATATCAATGCTATGAGTATCATAGTGGAATCTATAAAATACCACTTGATACCCTACATCTCCCATCTTGACTCATTAAAGAAGATGTACGGTGCCCTAACAAATCTCTTATCGGTCAGAAACATTGGACAAGTTATGAGTCTGAAGAATGAGCTTCGTGACATGAAGATGAATGATGAGGATAGCATAACATCATATTTTGTGAGAATCTCTCAGTTAAGGGATCAACTAAAAGCTATCAAAGAGATCATCTCATAAAAGGAGTTGGTAAACATAGTACTCAATCATCTTCCCAAGATGTGGGATGCATTTTCCACAAGCATGAACACAAGAAAGGAGTATCTGACATTTGAATAACTTTGGACTTGTTGTGCTCAAGAAGAATCAAGGATCAGTGCAAAAGAGAAACCCCAAAAGAAGTACAATGATCAAGCCTTCACAGCAAGATTCAAGAACTTCAGGAACAAAAGGAAGTTTGGTTCAAGGAGGAAGCCAAATCAAGAGAAAGACATTTCAGAAGTACAATGTTTCAACTGTCGAAACTATGGTCACTACAAGAATCATTGTCCTGAGCTAAATAAAAGGAAGGAGAAACACGGAGCATCAATTGCCGAAGAAAAGGAACCTACAAAGAAGACTAAGCAGGATGGAAGAGACTTCTTCTTCTAAAGGTAACAAAACTCTTCTTATTTCTTGTACATATGTTGTTTGCATCGTCTCTGTACATATCTTGTGTATCTATCTCTTGAAAGATAATGTGTTCCAAGAAGAACTATACCTATGGAAGAACAACAAGATAAGAATGGATATCATTAGATAATACACATGAAAGGATGAAATACAAATCATATGGAAGTTATTGCGAGATAAGCTGAATCAATCATGAAGAGACTTAGAAGAAGCAAAGACATAAAGAAGTCAACAATCGAGAAGAAATTGGAAAAAGACTTATGACGTTTTGTAGAAGACAACAAGACGGAAGCATGGACTCTGTTAGACAAGAAAGCCAATTATATATTGTAGAAGACAATAAGGATGCATATGGAAGCGTGGACTCTGTTAGACGAAGGGAGCCGATTATATGCACTCATACATGTGTTATCAGATAAATTGGTAGGTGCTGACACTAACAGATCTCCCTAGATCCACTTGGATCTAGAACAAAACAGGACAGGACATGACTCTTTCCCTAAGTTGCAGTCATTGAATCTACTACTAAGAAGGAATGAGTGGCGTACCTTTATATCGCTTCCTTAGGTCTCTATTGTTCCTGCTTCGCTCCGGTGCTCTTGTGAAATCAGGTCCAAGACAACACAAACCAACCAAAGTGAATATAGAAAAGTACATTCAATGTCAACCTATGCATATGATCAAGGAGTTATGCAATAAAATAAGAGTGATTTTATGTGAAAGGGACATGCCACTGTATTATATTAAATGAAAGTAGAAGATACAACCAGATCGTCTTGATGTCACAAGATTCCTTTCAGTAACCCTTGGTTCCAACACACACTTGCTCTATGTTTGCATGAAGAAGATCCAATATCACTTGATAAACCAAATAGAGTCTTCAAGCTTCTATCCAAGCAGATTTCTCCACACAATTCTTTCACCAATTCTTCATTCAATCTTGCTTAACCTTTTCCATGAGAAACCTTTCAANTTAAATGGATGAGGATGATCCCACTAAATCTGATAAGTCAATAGGATGCCAACCATGCGAATGCCAACTCATTTTCTAGAAGATTCCCTTCTAGAACCTTCGTGACATTTTCTCTTTTCCAAGCTTTGAAACAGGTTCACACCCTACCTATAGAGAAGACTACGAATAGTTCACACCCTAAGTGTGGGTTTCCTGTGAGAATGAAGGATTTTCTCACCCTATAACATAGGCAGCCTACCAACTCATCTTAAAAATATGCTTTTTAGAAGAAGACAATAGTCACTTTTCGCAGGCAAAAAGTCCTTGTGGGAGCTTGAATACATCACTTGTAGAGACATCACCAGAGTGACCAAAATAATGTGTAACAACATGAAGCAAGGATTAGGAGTGAGATAATCCTATGATCCATTGAAGATGATGAAGTATATATCCATGGTAGTAACCTTGAAAGACAGTACATGCTCAGTTCAACCGTAGAAGAAGACCTCTTCGAAGAAAAGCCTCAGAGTATCCCTGGTTGTCCATCCAGATATGTGATCCTATGATGAAAGAAAGAAATGGAATGGTTAGGGAATGGAATATACTCCATGGACCCAAGAGCTAAACATGAGGAAGAACATGAATATTCCAAGAAAGAAAGAGAATCCAGAACAACCAGTGATTGTATCAAGAATCACAAGATTGTCAACCTGATATAAACTCAATAAAAGCAATCAAGCAGAGGAACTGAAAGTCGTGATGAAGAACAGTGTATGGAAGGATTATGAATGAAAGAATTGCGATATATAGAACCAGAGGTTCTCCCATATGGAGGGAGAAGACTATGATGATTACTTGTTCCAGTACACCATACATATCACTACATGAGTCATTCTATCATCTGCAACATCCATGGGTTGGAGTTCTACATCAGATGAATGCAAAGAATGTTCTCCAGAGAAATTGAATAAAGAGTGTATGAAGAGCAATCTCAAGACCTTGAGGCATACCAGAAAGAGACCCTTGCATGCAGATAGAAGAATATAACTTGGTGGAGAACCTCTAGTGCACAGTAGAAGCGTGGTGAATATTTCCTATAACATCAAGATGATTACTCAGTAGATCAGATCTCATGATGACAGAATAAGTGCCACATGAATATGTTCCAGTTTCCCAACAATGATATACTCTATTGTCAAGAGATACATGAAGCCTTCACAGAAAACCAGTGTTCCGGAGTAAAGTACATTTGAAATCAAGCATTACATTATCCGTGATGAAGTCCAGAAAGGAGAAAGTGATTCTCAAATACATATCTCCACAGATGAGCAAATAAGCAAACATTTTGGTAAAAGATGAAAGAGTTTGTGTACTCAAGATGGAGCTCGTGGAGACGACTTCCTTATTGAAAAAGGAAGAGATGACTCCCAAGTTGGGAGGGAGCACTGAAAATATTATTGAAGACATTCATTTTCAATATTGAAAAATAGTCCATCTTGGACAGATGCTTTCCTGTTCGGAAAGTGGATTGAGATTTCTGACGGACAACGATTTCTCATTGTAGTTAACATGGGAAATGGTCCAGATTGTTGATGTATCATAGACAGTGACTTCCCATTATGGTTAACATGCGGAGTGGTCTAAGGTAGTCTCTCTTCTTAAGGGTTACTCAAGAAGACTGGCCCGCCTCGCCGGACAGCGATTTCTCATTGTGGTTAACATGAGGAATGGTATGTTTTGGAGGTTGATACAGGACAATCTTTTCCTTTTGTGGTTAACAAAGGAAATGGTCCAGATAGTCATTCCTTAGGGTTTATACATTCTCTCCAGAGTGCACTTTGATTAATGTAGGAGGAATGGCCCAGGGTGGGGAATGGTCCAGGCTCAGCAATCAGGGACAGGCATTCCTTAGGGTTTATACATTCTCTCCAGGGTTCACTTTGATTAGTGTAGGAGGAATGGCCCAGGGTGGGGAATGTTACAAGCTCATCATTCCTTAGGGTTTATACATTCTCTCCAGAGTGCACTTTGATTAGTGTAGGAAGAACGGCCCAGGGTGAGGAATGGTCCAAGTTCAGAAGACAAGACAGTTATTCTTCCTTGCTTGAGAAGAATAGTCCAGATATCTCATTGTTCTACTCTGAGGGAAGATATTCTTTCAGATCCCACAGATGTGAAAGATTGGCCCAGATGACTTAGTTTATATCATAACATTGTTTCTGTGCAGGTTTCTATCAGATGTTTGTTATGAAGATTGTATGATAGTAGATGTATACTACTATGGTGGATATGTTCCATTGTTCGTGACTATACGTTGTTGATCAAGTACTTGTGTGTTACTTGGTGTGGTAGTGAACCTCTGAATTGTAGTTATGTACTACTATGGATAGACACAATTGTGTTCTATTTGTTCTGATTATATTGAAGACTATCAGCAATTTATTGGGATAATCATTAGCCAGACGAATGATGAACAAAGATTTTCCAGACGGAAAATGGTTCAGAGCATTTACTCTTCTAGACTAGAAGAATGGCTCTTGTATCACTCTGTGGAGTGAGCATCATGTCTAATTACTCAGATAGAGTATGGTTTCAAGAGATGATGTAGCTGATGACACTGATGATGATGATGGTGCTCATGATCTAGTCTATACAACTATGTTGATGCTACCAGGTAAATGGTATGTTTTTGTGCTCAAGACCATTACCTGTAATACCTCCCTAGCTAGGAGGGAGTGTTGATATTATGGTAGTTGTGGGAGGTATTTACCTCCACGTGTGTGTTACACATCAACATTACTCGCTTTGATAAGTGTCGCATGTTTCTCATAAGTGTCGCATGTTGCTTATAAGTGTCACAAGTATCAAGCAAAGCATACTGCCATGATGACGACACTAAGGAGACACTTAAAATGCCTCAAACACTTGATCTGGAGAAGGAGGAATGGCTAACTGGAGATAAGAACCTCTTGCCACCTGAAAGGAGCACTTAATTTAAGGTTTTGGGAGAGAGTGCTCCCCTACATCACCCTTAGGAGCGTTGGCGCTCCCCTATAAGGTGCTAGGGAGCGTTATAGCACCAAACTGCCCTTCTGAGGGAGCGCTATAGACTTTTAGAGTGTTGGCGCCCCCCTTGAGCCTACTAGGGAGCGCTATAGCGTCCTGATGCCCCTTTTGAGGTAGCGTTGTCTAATCTGGGTAACAGTTGATCTGTTGAGGAGAATAAGGGGAAGATCTTTCGAGTTTGGAAGGCAGTTGCATTTGAATTCCTGTTTCAACCATGATCTTAGGAGAATATCCCTTATCTAAGGAGGGAATTCCTCAACTTACCCTAAATATACCTCAAGAGGTTAGGCCTCTCTGAACCTATATAAGCAGGCTCTATGATGGTGAGAGGGAGGAAGAATTGGAAGCATGAAACCTATGATCTCATAGGAAACATACAGTGAACTGGAAGAAAGTAATCAGTAAAGTTGTTGTTGTCTGAATCGTGGATCTTTCGAGCAAGGGTTAGACAAAGGGGACTTGACAAAGCTGTCGCATTCGCATCTACGGTTGTAAGCTACTTCTGTCATTGTTCTCATTAATATGACACGCTTGGCCTGTTTCTTTCTAGTTTGTGTTTAATTTCACATAAACTTGTCTATGATAGATAGATCTATTTCGATCTAATATCAATAGAGTAGGAAGTGGTTGTACTACTGTTTGTCTATAGGGCTCATTGAGGAGCGAAAGATTGGAGCTCAACTCAGAGCATGCAGGGACAAACGTCGATGAAAGGTACTTCTTTTCTCCTTCCTCCTCATACATTAGTTTGTATAGATATGAAAGGAATTCAGTGTCCACGTTAAGCGTCTTTTGTCTTAAGAGTTAAGAGTCTATCTCTCAAGAGGAGATCTACCTGTCCGCGAGGAGATTTTCCTTCAACAGAAACTAGCGACTCTACTGGGGAGTCTTGAATCGAAACTTGTTTGGTTTTGATTTCTCCTCATAGACCTTGTCTTACCCTTTGATTATTTTCAGACCTGGTTCACCCCCTTTTGATTGATTTCATGAGTTAATTGACTCCTTACCCCATCACACTCAGCTTGATTGCCAAAATCCGACTGAAATTTTGGAGTTTTTGACATTTTCATGAGATTTTTAAGCCTGGCGCCCCTGTAGCTGTGTTGACAGAGCGCCAGCGCTCCCTCGGTAAGTTAGACAGAGCACTATAATGCTTGTTTCCATTTACAACAATGCGCCAGCCCTCTTTTGGCAAAAAACATTTCCAGAATTGCTTTTTTTCAGGGTCTAGTCTCTTTGTTTCACTTGTTGAGCCTCTCTGTGAGTCAATGATTCTTCCCACTCAACTTTGACATCCTTCTTTCTGCGGAACAAACACCTTGTTGTTTATATTTTGTAACCTTCTTCATTATTTTCAAGTTTTTCTGTTGTTGGGAGTTTGAAACCAATGCACTGTTTTTCTCTCATTTTTTACTGAACGAGAAACTCTGGTGAAGGACATCATAAGTCTACGAATCTCTTCATTTGGATTTTGTTAAGGTCATTGTTCTTCAATCTCTCTTTTGTGTGAAATTATTGGTTTTCTTTGTTTCCTTTTTTTCTTCTTGTTTTCGATCACAACAAGAGGGTGTATTGTTTGTACGCAACCTACTTATGCTTGTCTAAGTTTCCTTGATCCAAAAGGTTAATTAGCAGGAAAAGTGTTGTTTTGAATTAATCATTGTTCGCACACAAACAATAAAGAGACATCTTCATGATTGATTTTCATATTAGAAGACATTTTCAAAAAATTTAGCACCACATTGGATTTGAGTGAAAAAAAAATTGTTTGACATTCCTTATTAGTGCTTGTTAGTGAAAATAACTCTCTCTTTCTCCCTTAAATAGATATTCATCGAAAAGAAATGACTGCTTATCATATTTGATGCATTTTGGGGGGATTGAGTCATCATTCCATCTGTTTCACTTCCATGCACCCCTTTTGAGTAAAGAACAGCTATAAAATGAACGCTAATTAAAAACTATCTAGAACGTTTTCTTTTCTAGGATCCTCCACCAACAGTAGACTAGGATTAGTACTTTGGATTAGGCTGTGAGCATAAATTTCTAAAGTTTCCAAAACAAACATTAGCATCCTGAGCTAGGGAGATTCAAATCCAATTGTCATATAAGTCTGCCTGGGATCCCCCTCTCACACAGGGGTTATGCACGAGGTCGCACTCGGGAAAGCTACGGAGATTATCCCTCTGTGGTTTGACTGATTGTAGTGGTCAGATCGTATTATGGGGATCGTTTAAAGGTATACCCACAATGTTGAGTGGAATCCTTTCAAGTTGATTTTAGGCTAGATACCTTGCCCGTACGTTCGAACTGGACTGTCGACTGTACCCGCCCAGGGGCTGACTGCGAATTGGTAACCTTAGTTGCCATAATCTTTAGGGTCTTACACAAGGTGACAGTGAAGGGAAGTCTCACTGTACCTGGAGTAGACATTGGTCAAAATCACTCGGGCTCCTTGGAGGGTAAATCTACAATTACTGCGTGGAAGCTTGCACCAAAGGCGTAAGTCCATTAAGCAGGTTTCCATTGTAACTATTCCACCATATCCTCGCCCCTTCTTGACTTGATCACGCGACGTTGGATTTCATCACCAACTAGTACAGTCATCGAGAGAAGGTCATGTTTGCTTGGTTGTGATTCCTAGATTTTATTAGCGTATGCTGCTTCTTTTCGGTAGTTGGCCATAGATTTTTTCCGCCAACTCTTTTTCACCAACATTGACCCTCCACGTCATTCGTAGAGGCTACAGGGACTTCCTCCAGAAAATATGGAAGAGAATACCCCTTTAACCCCTCATTCTATGGAGGAATCTCCTCAACAGAGCGAGGTTCACGACACTATAACCTCCCAAGA
>JZKD02S2119704.1:0-12349 GCA_000966675.3 Picea glauca
ATGAAGTTATGTGAAAAGTGGATTAAAAAGTAACTGTGAATTAAAAAGTGAAAGTGGAGTAAAAGTGCAAATGGTATTTGCCCATGATATGTTTAAAAAAAGGGAAATTAATTATGTGTTTAATGAAAGTCATGTCTTTTCGAATGTACATGACTTTTAATATAGAGTTAATGGTATAGTGTAAAAGGAGAAGAGGATTGTGAGTGAAGTGTTTGTGGGTGAAGAGTGGAAATGTAATATTTACATATGAGAAAATATTTAATATTATTTAAAAAAAAAAAAAGAGTGACGAAGTATGTGATGATCCGACTAATAGATCTTGCAAAAGTAGAAAGAGAAAGCATCGAGTAGATATGATGAAATCAGAAGGAGTGAGTGTTGAATTGATTTGGCGAAAGAAGAAGTAGCGAGCGCATAGCAGATCTAGCGAAAGCAAAATTAGCGAGTGTAGAACAGATTTGGAAAAAGTAGACGTAACAAGTGCATAGCAGATTTGGTGAAGATGGAAGAAGTAAGCAGACCAGTGAAGGAAATTCATATGAATAACTTGTAAAATTGTAAGTAGTTTGGTACCTACGAAACAAATAGTTGTGGATATCGGTGTCTCTAGTAGGTCAGTGCCTACAAATAGTAGAGAGGATCAATGTCTCTAGTAGGTCGGTGCCTACAAATAACATATGGAATCGGGCTCTCCAGTAGGTCGGTGCCTACAAAAAATAGAGGGGATTAGTGTCTCTAGTAGGTTGGTTCCTATAAACATTTGTAACAGTAGGTTGGTGCCTACAAGTTTATAAAAAAAAAATTATGGTTTTCTCCCGAAAGGGTTTCCACTTAAAATATTGTGTCTTCTAGTTGTCACATTTATGCGATTTCTTCATTATGGTTTATGAATGTTAAAAAAAAACATATACTTATACTGATTCACCCTCTCTCCCTCTTCGTATAAGTTTGTGCTCAACAATTGGTATCAGAATCGGTTCCTTTGGAAATAGTCTAACCACTGGAAGGTAGATATCGGGAACACACATGGTCGGTTAGGAAGGTTTCTCTACAAATAAGGCTTCATTGTTTAATGGAACAAGCTATTCCTTCTAGAGTATAAGGATGCGAACATATCTAATGGCCCTTGGTTTTTATATTTGGAAATTGGTCGTGACTGGTTATACATCCCCAACAAATCCACCCATAGAGATGATCAGGAAAAAGGCTAGTGAAAATGATGCAAAATACATGAATTCCATCTTGTACGGTCTATCAGAAACAAAGTTTTTCAAAGTAATTCATTGCAAATAAACAAAAGAAATTTGGGACAAACTTTGAAACATCCATGAAGGAAATGAAAAGTTCAAAAAGACGCAGCTCCAAACTCATAGAAGATAGTTCAATAGTTTAAGGATTAAAGATGAAGAAAATTTTGTAGCCTATCTCCTCCGTGTGGATGAAATTGTCAACACCATCAGAGGGCTTGGTGAAACAATTGCAGAACCAATGATTGTGCAAAAGGTTTTGAGGTCACTCCCATTAATATTTGATGCCAAAATTTTTTCCATTGAGGAAATAAAGGATCTTGATAAAATAACAATGGATTAATTGCACGGGATACTTACTACATATGAAATGAGGAATGAAAAGGAAAAACCATCAAATAAAGAAGCATCTTTCAAAGCCTCAAATAATTTGAATAAAAAAGAATACAAATAAAACAATTGTTCTATCTGTGAATCAGACGCAGAGGGAGAAACTTTTGTGAGAAAACTCAAAAAGGGATCTAGAAAATACAAAGCTAAGTTTCCTTTTAAACGCTTTAATTGTGGAAACATGTGACATTTTTCTACTGAGTGTATATATGCGGAAAATGAAATTAGTGATAATGAAGAAGACTGTAAAGTAAAAAGAAAACATCATCAAGACAAAAATAATCACAAGAAAAACAAGCATGAATATAAGAACTCTCATAATCATAAGAAAATCCTATACTCAAAAGGAGTTAGTGAGTCGTCTAAAGAGACTAGTGAAAGCAATGTCGATAATGATAGAGAAGAAACTTTCTTTATGGCAATCAAAATAAATATTGATGAAGAAAAAGAAATAATGGATTCAAAAGAAGAGGAAAACATTGAAATAGATGGAGAAGTGGATCTTGAAGAATAACTCATGTATGCCTTAAGAAAAATAAAGAAGTTGAAGAAAAGTAATTTGAAACAAAAGGAGCAGCTGCAGAAATATGAAGAAGAGGATCGTGATTCAAAATACAAAATGTCACAAAGCCTTGTAGTATAAGAAAATATTATCATCAGCCTAAAATTTCAATTAGAAGACTAAAGAAGGATAGAAGAAGTGAGAATTCAACTAAAAGGAAAGGAAGAAAATTTCAATAAGCTAGAATTTGAATTTGTTTTCTTAAGAAATGATTTGGAAAAGTCAACTGCTTAGTTGAAAAAAATCTTGAAGTTTGAAAAAAATTCCAAAACCTTAGATCATATCATCAATTGTCGAAGTTCACCATTTATTAAGACTGGTCTTGGTTATGATAAGAGTCAGATGACCACCAAAGAGTATCTAGAAGCTACACGACCATCAAAGAAAGTAAATGAAGAAAACTCTAAAAGCTATGCTGATGTACTCATAAGTTCCATTAGTGATGAAGACAACAAGAAGAAAGAAAATATTTTTCCATAGAAAGTTGGCATTTCTCCTAAGGACAATAAGGACATATTCAAAATATATTTCCCAGAAAGGTGGCCTCACATGAATTGGTACCAAAATTCTTTCTTTGGATATTTCTTTTGTTGTAATCATTTGGTCATAAGGAAATAGATTGTAGAACACATACAAGAAATAATCATGTATGGAACAAAGACATAGATACTTCTAGATTCTCAAACAAAAACTGTAATTCATTTTCCCCTTTATTTGATTACAATGTTGTATGCTATAAATGAAAAAACTATGCGCACAAAGCATGTTTTTGTAGAAGTGACCTTGTGGAAACTCCTAGACAAAACAAGGATGTGGATACCCTTGTCAAACAAAAGAAATAACTCATAGGAGTTTGGAAAAGGAAGTAGGAACAAGAGATGTAGAAAAAGGAAGAATTTGTGCTTGTGCAAACTGACATTCATGCTCAAAACAAAGGAAAACAATGGTATGTTGATAGTGGATGCTCAAGCCACATGAAAGGTGTCAAGATAAAGTTTCTCACTTTGAAAGAAGTTAACGGAGGAAGTATGACATTTAGAAGAAATGATATTGCAAGGATAGATGGAAAAAGTAATCTAAGTCTCAATAACAGAATGACTAGAAAAAAATATGCATTGGATGTTGATGCTCTGAAACACAATATTCTCGGTGTTAGTCAAATGTTTGACCAAGGACACAATATCACATTTAATTCTAAAGGCTGTGAAATAAGGAAGGAAGGCTTAGGAAGAATAGTGGAAAATACATATAGAACATCAAATAATGCATATATCCTCAATGATACCGAGGGATAAAAGTGTTATATGGTACAAACAGATGAAAGTTGGTTACGGAATAGAAGAATGGATCATATAACTTTGATAATATGGTAAAACTCAACACTAAAAAAGAAATTAGAGACATGTCAAAGATTGTTAAACCTTCAAACACTCTCTGCAAGAAATGTCGATATGGAAAACAGACAAGAACAAGCTTTAAATCAAAGGATTACTCGACAACAAATCCATTGGAACTCATTCATACAGATCTTTGTGGGCCTACAAGAACACACAGTATACAAGGCAAAAATTACTTCATGTTTCTCATTGATGATTATTCTATAATGACATGGGTTACGTTCCTAAAAGAAAAATCCTAAGCTTTTGAGAATTTCAAAGCATTCAAATCCTTGGTTGAAAATGAAAATGATTTGAAAATCAAGTGTTTGAGATCAGACGRAGGAGGTGAGTTTATCTCAAAYRAATTTTAATAATTTTTGAGACTCATGGGATAAAAATACATTTCTCAGYCRTAATAAATACTCAGGAGAATGGAGTAGAAAKAAAAATGTTGAATGAAGCCAATATATCAGACATATTTTTAGAAAGAAAAACTCTTCARTCTCTCTATCCATAAGAGAGGCCTAGTATATTGCAGTAGCAACATGTTGCACACAATTTCTATTGATGAAKAAAATACTAGAGRATATCAAGGGAGAATATGATCAATCAATCTCAATCGTATGTGACAACACRAGTGAAATAAACATTTTAAATAATCTTGTTATGCACTCAAAGWCGAAGCATATTCCCATCAAGTACCACTTTCTAAGAGAACCTRTAGCCTAACAAAGTGTCAAGCTGGAATACATTTCCACCAAGGAACAAGYTGCATATATTTTTACCAAATCCCTTTCCASAGAAACAATTTCATATCTCARATAGAAGCTAGGAGTGATATCCCTCTYATCTCATCAATAATGAAGSGCATCTCAGGGGGAGAATTCCTTTTCAATTTATGTCAAAGGGTGGTACTTTTAGAGAGGGGGAKAKTTACATACAAGGGGAGGATAATTAAATACAGGGAGAGTTGCAAACAAGSGAGAATTATTTCTAGTTYTGGAGGATTATKTGTTTTTGAGTAYARGGTTTCAATCAATGAAAAAGKYGAAGATTGTTGAATAAATTATTTTCATTTATTTCAAACATAAGTATTMAAATATAAATATTCAAAGGAAAGGAGACTCTTAAAAATACAAAGTTGAAGTGGATTAGAAATAAAGTTACGTGRAAGTGGATTAAATATGAAGTTACATGAAAKTGGATCAAACATGAAGCTTTGTGAAAGTGGATTAAAAAGKAAAAGTGGATTAAACATGAACTTATGTGAAAGTGGATTAAAAAGTAAAAGTGAATTAAAAATTGAAAGTGGAGTAAAAGTGCACATGGTATTTTCCCATGGTATKTTGAAAAGTAAATTAAAAAAATGGGAAATTAATTATTTGTTTAATGAAAGTCGTGTCTTTTCAAATGTACAGGAATTTTAATGTAGATTTAATGGTATAGTATAAAAKGAKAAGATTATTGTGASTGAAGTGTGTGTGGTTGAAGAGAGGAAATGTAATATTTACATATGAGAATATAATATGAGAAAAGATTGAATATTATAAAAAGAAAAATAGAGAGACGAAGTATGTGATGATCCAACTAATAGATCTTGCAAAAGAAGAAGGAGAGACTATTGAGTAKATATGAAAAAAACATAAGGAGTGACTACTGAGTTTATTTGGCGAAATCAGAARTAGMRATCAYAGAGCATATCTGGCRAAAGAAAAATTAGYGAGCATAGAGAAGATATGGAGAAAGMAKRAGTAAAGAGMACAGAGAAGATTTGGTGAAGATAGAAGCATCAAGCAKACCAGTGAAGGAAATGCATATGAAGAAATTTTAAWCTTGTAAGTAGGTTGGTTCCTACAAAACAAATRTTTGTGGGGAATGGTGTCTCYAGTAGKTCGGTTCCTACAAATAACATAGGGGATCAATGTCTCCAGTAGATCRGTGCCTACAAATAGCAGAGGGGATCGATGTCTCCACYAGSTTGGTACCTACAAAAAACAAAGGGGATTAGTATCTCTAGTAGGTTCTTTCCTACAAACATTTGTAAYAGTAGGTTGGTTCCTACAAATTTATAAAAACAAGTTTTTGTGGTTTTCTCCCTAAAGGGTTTCCACATAAAAAAAATGTTTCTTCTAKTTGTTACATTTRTGTGATTGATTCGTTATGGTTTAYGAATGTTAAAAAAATATAGCCTTATATTTKTTCACCCCYCATCTCGGTATAAGTGTGTKCTCAACAATTGGTATCAAAGTCAGTTCCTTTAGAAACAAMCTAACYACTRAAAGGTAGATCTCAGGAGCACACATGGTCGATTAGAMAGGTTTRTCTACAAAYAGGGSTCCATTGTTTGATGAAACAAACTATGTKTTTTRGATTATAAGGATGTGAACATATCTAATGTCCCTTGGTTTTGATATTTGGCTATCRRTCATGACTGGTTATACATCCCCAAAAAACTCCACCAATAGAGACAACCAAGAAAAAGGCTAGYGAAAATGATGCAAAAKCCATGAATGCCATCTTGTGTTATCTGTCAKAATCAAAGTTTGTCAAAGTAATGCATTGCAAATCACTGAAAGAAATTTTGGACAAATTATGAAACTTCCATGAAGGCGATGACAAGGTCAAGAAGGCTAAGCTRCAAACTCATAGAAGAYAGTTCAAGAGTCTAAAGATTAAAGAAGAAGAAAATGTTGCATCTTATATCCTCCATGTGGACAAAATTGTCRACACCATYAGAGGGCTTGGTGAAAYAGTTGYAGAAYCAATGATTGTGCAAAAGGTAATRAGGTGATTTCCCTTTAGGTKTGATGCCAAAAAAAWTTCCATTGAGTAAATAAAGTATCTTGATAAACTAACAAYGGATAAATTGCATGGAATCCTCACTGAATATGAAATGAGGACTKAAAAGGAAAAACCATCAAATAAAGAAGAAWCTTTCAAATCCTTAAAGAATATGAAGAAYAAAGARCATGAATCAAACAATTTTTCCARCTATGAATCCRACGTGGAGGAAGAAAATTTTGTGAGAAAAMTCAAAAAGGGATCTAGAAAATACAAAGGTAAGTTTCMTTTTAAATGCTTTAATTGTGGAAAAGTAKGACATTTTGCTGCTAAGTGTCCATATGCAAAAAATSAAGGTAGTGATAATGAATAAGACTATAACATAAAGAGAAAACATCATCGACACAAAAATAATCACAAGAAAARCATGCATGAAAAGAAGAACTMCAAGGATAATTTTAAGGATGGAAATTTGTATTAAAATGTAGAAACYTGGGCTAATATTAGTAGTCCTTAATATGCAAAATGTAAAATGTTTGGTCATACYTTTGTAAAAMTATTCAAATYTMCAAGGATTTAATATAGTTTCTATAACATTTTGGTGATTTTTAAGGTAAAATAATTTTATTCTATGGAATTTGGGYGAATCATTTTTAGAAAAAAAATGGAGTTTGAAAAATATTTTTTGTTAAAAACCATGGAAAAWTATCCCATTTGMAAAATATATCCCCTAAAATCATCTTAGAACTSTAATAATCAGAAGAAGATCCTATACYCAAAAGGAGTTAGTGACTCATMTGAAGAGAGCAGTGAAAGTAGTGCCGATAGTGATAGAGAATAAACTCTCTTTATGGAAATCAAAACAAATATTGATCAAGACAAAGAAATGATGGATTCAAAAGAAGAGGAAAATGTTGAAACAAAAGGAGAAGTGGATCTTGAAGAAGAACTCATGTGTGGCTTATGGGAAATAAAGAAACTGAGGAAAAAGAATTTGAAACAAAAGGAGAAGTTGTAGAAATATGACGATGAGGATCGTGATTCATAATCCAAAATGCCACAAAGCTTTGTAGAATCTGAAAATATTATCATAAGCATAAAATTTCAATTAGAAGAGGTAAGAAGGATAGAAGAAGTGATAATTCAACTGAAGGAAAAGAAAGAAAATTGTGAGAAACTAGAAGCTAAACTTGTTTCCTTAACAAAGGATTTGGAAAAGTCAACTTATCAGTTGAACAAAAGCTTGAAGTTTGAAAAGAGTGTCAAAACATTAGATCATATAATCAATTGTCAAAGGTCACCATTTATTAAGACTAGTCTTGGATATGATAAGATTCAGATGACCACCAAAGTGGATCTAGAAACTATCAGGCCATCAAAGAAAGTAAACTAAGAAAATATAAAATCTATGCTGATGTACTCAAAAGTTCCATAAATGATGAATACAACAAGAAGAAAGAAAATAATTTTCCACATAAAGTCGACATTTCTCCTGAGGACATATCTTTCCCACCAAGGAAGCCTCACATGAATTGGTACCAAAATTCTTTCTTTGGATATCATAAAGCAATAGATTGTAGAACATATACAAGAAATAATCATGTATGGAACAAAGACATAGACACTCATGGATTCTCATACAAAAAATATAATTCATTTTGCCCTTTATTTGATTACAATGTTGTATGCTATAAATGCAAAAACTATGGGCACAAAGCATGTTTTTGTAGAAGTGACCTTGTGGAAACTCCTAGACAGAACAAGGATGTGAATACCCTTATCAAACAAAAACGATAACTCATGGGACTTTGGAAAAGGAAGCAAGAACAAGAGATGCAAAAGAAGGAGGAATTTATTCTTGTGCAGACTTCCCTTCATGCTCAAAACAAAGGAAACCAATGGTATGTTGATAGAGGATGGTTGAGCAACATGACATGTGACAATATCAAGTTTTTTCACTTTGAAAGAAGTTAACGAAAGAAATGTGACACTTAGAAGCCATGTTGTTGGAAGGATAGATGGAAAAGTACTATAAGTCTCAATAATGAAACTAAAATAGAAAATGTCTTGTATGTTGATGGTCTAAAACAAAATCTTCTCGGTGTTAGTCAAATGTGTGACCCAAGGACACAATATCACATTTGATTCTCAAGGATGTGAAATAAGGAGGGAATGATTAGGAATATTAGTGGAAAATGCATATAGAACATCAAATAATGTATATATCCTCAATAGAATCTAGGGAGAAAAGTGTTATATGGGACCAACAGATGAAATTTGGTTATGGAATAGAAGAATAGGTCATAGAAACTTTGACAATATGGTAAAAATATGCACTAAAAAAGAAGTTAGAGACATGCCAAATATTTTTAAACCTTCAAACACTCTCTACAAGTAATTTGAGCATGGAAATCAGACAAGAACAAGCTTTAAATGAAAGGAGTACTCGGAAAAAAAATCCATTGGAAATCATTCATACAGATCTTTGTGGGCCTACAAGAACACAAAGTCTACAAGGAGAAAATTAATTCATGTTTCTCATTGATGATTATTCTAGAATGACATGGATTACGTTCCTAAATGAAAAATCCTAATATTTTGAGAATTTCAAAGCATTCAAGGCCTTGGTTGAAAAGTAAAATGATTTGAAAATCAAGTGTTTGAGATTGGACAGAGGAAGTGAGTTTATCAATGAATTTGAATAATTTTATGAGAATCATGGGATAAAAATACATGTCTCATCTACAAGAACTCCATAGGAGAATGGAGTAGAAAGGAAAAATTGAATTGTACAAGAGATAGCAAGAAAAATTTTGAATGAATCCAAGATATCAGGAAGTTTTTGAAAAAGAAACCATCTTCAGTCACTCTATCCAAAATAGAATACGATTATATTATATCAACAACATGTTGCACACAATTTATCTAGATGAAGCAAACACTAAAGGATATCAAGGTAGAATATGATCAACTAATATCAATCATATGCGACAACACAAGTGAAATCAACATTTCAAAGAATCTTGTTACACACTCAAAGATGAAGCATATTTTCATCAAGTACCACTTCCTAAGAGAACAAGTAGTTGAACAAAGTGTGAAGCTATAATAAATTTCCACCAAGGAACAAGTTGAAAATATTTTTACCAAACCTCTTTCCATAGAAACATTTTCATATCGCAGACAGAAGTTGGGAGTGATATCCCCCTCATATCGTTAGTAAAGAAGCACATCTCAGGGGGAGAATTCATTTTTCATTGATGTCAAAGGGGGATAATTATATACAAGGGAAGAGTTGTGGACAAGGGGAGGAGAATTATAGATAGGGAGAGTTGCAGACAAGGGATAATTCATTCTATTTTTTTAGGATTACGTGTTTTTGAGTACATGGTTTCCATCAATGACAAAGGGAAATATTGTTAAATAAATTTTTATCATTGAGGTCAAAGTTAAGTATTCAAATATAAATATTTAAAGGAAAGGTGAATCTAAGAAATACAAAGTGGAAGTGGATTGGAAATAAAGCTATGTGAAAGTGGACTAAATATGAAGTTACATGAAAGTGGATCAAACATGAAGTTATGTAAAAACATAGTTACCAACTTAATGAGAACTGTGACCTCAAAACGAGAACTCTGGCCCAAAAAACCCATATTTTTGCATTAAAAACATCAAAATCAACCTCCAAATCAAAAAGTGGTGCTACCAGTAGCACCATGTTTTAAAACGGGGTCAACATTACAACATTTTTCAAACATGGACTTCAAAACTTAGATAGTAGCTCAAAAAAACCTTAAAATAAGCACCTAAAAAGAAATAAGATGTTTTTGATTTTTTTTTCTTTTCAAAACATTAAATTTTGAGATCATTTGAAATCGTATTTTTATCACTTGGTACCATTAAAACCAAAACCTCAAAATCAATCATCAAATTGAAAAGTACTGCTACCGGTAGCACCCATTCTAAAATTGGGGTATGAAAATGACACATTTTTATAATGTGGTAAAGGAGTTCATCATTACTGTAGAGAAAATCATAAAAGAAACCCTTAAATGTTTACTTTTTAAATGTTATTATCACGCAAAGCACAAGGTAATACATAATGCCATGAAAATATCACAATATACTTTAAAAATTCAACGTCACTTTTTAATAATTTATTACTTGTAAAAATAAAAAAGTAAATGCAAGTTACATTGAATGAAACATAAATAGTTTCTTAAAAGTATGGTTATATTGACCATATTCAAAACATATGAGCTAAGAAATTTTATGACCTAACAAAATGGTGAAAAATAAAGAAAAACTAGAAAAAAAAATAAAAATAAAATAAAATTTACCCGGAAAGCAATAATAAAACAAAAATACTTTTTTTTGTTAAAAAGAAGAGCAAAAGATCCCTTCAAACTTAAAAAAAAATAAAAAATGAGAAAAAAAAATTGAAAAATAATCAAAATTCAATAAAATATTTAAAAAAAAACATCTAAAAATAAAAAAATTAACAAAAACACTAATCTTACCTAAGCTACAAATTTATTTAAATGTTTTTTTGAAAAAAATTATTTAAATGTTATTTTGAAAATAAATATGTAACTATATAACATTGTTAATAATGTAACAGTTTGATAATATAACACTGTTATATTATAACAGTGTTATATTATTATAACAGTGTTATATTATAACAGTGTTATAATATAGCACTTTTATAATATAACAGTGTTATATTATAACACTGTTATAATATAACACTGTTATATTATAACAATGTTATATTATAACACTCTTATATTATAACAGAGTTATAATATAACAGAGTTATAATATCTATGGGACTTGGGCCAGGCCCGCGGGGGGGCTTGGCATTGCCCCATCCCCCCCGTAGGCCTAGACCAGGTACTATGGGCATCCATGGGACCTGGGCCAGGCCTACGGGGGGGATGGAGCGATGTCGGGCATTGCCCCAACCCCCCTGTGGGCCTAGCCCAGTTCATCGCTTGTTATTGTCGGAATTGAAGCATTGGGGTTTGTGTTTTGTGTGCAGTTGGGTTGTTGCAAGCCATCGACGTCTTACGGTTTCACGTTTGTCAATGCGACCATGTGGGCTGTTAATGCATCTTCATATGCAAATAATACAAGTCTCGATTGTGGGCTTTGGAGAAACGATCAGGACCATATTTTATATGGTTGTAGTGCATGCAAAGCGGGTGTTTTGGCATCGTGGAAGCACAATTGGAAGAAGGTGGCCATGTTCTTATAGTAGTGCTCGTCGCCTTTATTGTTGTCTACTTCGTTGCTTGTTGCGCGTGGAGAAACATCAGGCGATATGACGGTTATCATGGCCATAATCATAACCATTGGAATCGAAATCGCCATATTTCCGACTGAGGGAAGTGAATTTAGAGACTTCACCATATTTTTTACATCGTTGTAGTTATTTTTATGTATTTTACTATAAGATGTGTTTTTTTTGTAAGATGTATTACTTTAAATAGTAAAATTTTAGAATATAGACTATTGCCACTACTTACTGCTATTCAGATATTTGATTTATCGCTGCTACTTATTGTCATGGATTCTTGATTGACACTGACTCAATTGTTATTTAGTGATTATTTAACATTGTGACTATATAGTCCCCGAGGTGTAGGACAGTAGGTGACGAAGTGTGCTGTTAAGCCACTCCGTGATGTTAAAGTCGTCGGTTCGAAACCTGCGGGGACAAAAAAATCCAACCATGTTAAGGGTTGGTGTGGCTCAAGCAGGGTGCGATCCCTAGGTGATTTTGACGGCTTAGATGCCCCTAAGTTGCAGTTTCTCAAGACACGGGTTAATCCCGCAGCCAGCAGGTCACGGACAAATTAACAAACAAAAAAAAAACACTGTAACTATATAACATTGTTATTTAGTGACTATTTAACATTGTTAACATTGTTTATGTTTTTTTTAGATATTTATGAATTTTTGTTTGTGTAAATTTTATTTTTTAA
>JZKD02S2119704.1:20385-41340 GCA_000966675.3 Picea glauca
TCGTAGGCATAGAGGGACTATAGCGATCGATAAATCGTTGACGGTATTAGATTGTGCATTGACCAAAAATATTTCCATAATATATATTGTTGGAACAAGGGAAGTGAAAACATTGATTTTTATATAATAAAAAGTATCATGTTTGTCAAGATCTGATTGGACAATGGATTGGAGGTCTTATTACCCCCTTCACTATTCTCAATGTTAAATATGTTGGCATATCCAAAGTATTTGATCGTATATGGTCTTTTTGAATCATATATTTTATTATGCATTGGTCGAAGGTGGATTAATGCTAGCATTAGTTCGAATGTTTCCTTTAGCATTTTATGTTGGGTAGAATACATTCTCTACCATATTACTATGTGTGATTTTTTTTTTATTGTTGCGTGCTTCGAGAGAACAGGCTTGCCACGCTGCATTTTTTCTTAAATTCTTGCATAGGCCTATGCCCTTCGACAGTTCTGACAATCTTAATTATTTATCTAATAGCTCTGGCAGTCTTAAATGTTTATTGTACAGATGCGTTACAATACAGTTTCGTTCATGGTCAGCATCGTTTCTCCAGTGCTCGATCCTTGTTCATTGTTTCGTTCCATGATTCTGGTGCTTATTTGATTCAACTTTGCAAAGTTGAGGTCTTGCACTTGTAGTTCAAGCTCTTCGTGGTTGTTCACTGGTTTTTTGTTCTTCAACTTTGCAAGTTGTTGGACATGTTGTTGCGATTTGCCAAATTTGGGGTTGATCTCTTGTCATCCTTCGTTGACATGTAAGTTTCCCTATTATTGTTATTTTTCAATGGTGGTGGTCCCTGCCTCCAAATTCTGTTGCAGAACATCTTTGTCTGTGCTCTTATTTTTTGTTCCTGGAAACCATGCGTCTTCATATGTTGGTTGTCACATCCATAGCTTTTCCAAAAATTGCAATGCAGAGGGGTTTATGAAAAGTAGTTCGAACGTATCAGAAGAGGAAACCATCTGGCGAGGTGTAGATGCAGGGAATTCTTTTATTTTGTGGGTCAGAAAACTTCGTCCACCTGTTCTCTTTCTGTTGAGTAAAGTTATGGTTTTATTTATTTGCGCTCTTTCTTTTGTTTGGCTCAGTTTCCAGTGTCGATTTGTTTTCTTCTCATATGGTATGGGGACTAGGGGAGATTGAAGTTGAGAAGAAGAAGGTTGAAAGATACATACGAGGATTGGTACCCTGTTTTTCTTTCCTCCTTTTTTTGCTACCTTTTAGTTATTTCCCCTCCTTTTCTTTGTTTTCATAAAAACTAAAAGTATGTAGCAAACAGCTTCAAAATGACAGTTGAAGAGATGAAAGAAGTAATAGATGTTGAGTCGTATGAAATAGATACAGAGTCCATTATACATGAGAGCATTGAGGTGGTTTTGCATAGCAATGGGATTTTTAGATTGGATGCATTCTCCTATACTGTTGGGGATTTCCTTTTCGATACATTCCAGGTTCTATTGCATTTCCAGTATTAGTCGACCGAGCTGCGCAATGGATTGATAGATTATTTCTTGACCTGTTTTTGAAATGGCGATGTTGAGGCTTTTGAGTCCTATGAATACGAACTAGAATTTGATTTTCTTCGGTAGTTGCATGGAATACATGATGTCGCTACGTATTTTTCAAAGATGCGATTGTCTGTATCTCCAGTTCTACCTGCACATGAGAGGGGACTTTGGGGAGATATATTTTGTATACGATGGTTGTCTAAATGGATGAATATATTAGTTGGAATATGGTCATTGACAAGAAAAACAAGATATCTACTATTCAACAAAATTGCATCCGACAATCCATATTGCATCTTGTTTGATTGTCTGTATCTCCAGTTCTACCTGCACATGAGAGGGGACTTTGGGGAGATATATTTTGTATACGATGGTTGTCTAAATGGATGAATATATTAGTTGGACTATGGTCATTGACAAGAAAAACAAGATATCTACTATTCAACAAAATTGCATCCGACAATCCATATTGCATCTTGTTCCACGATGCCAATGTTGTCGGTGGCCATTATGAACCACTACTGTACAAAAAAATTTCCATATGCAATATAGAAGGTCCTCATATTTAATTGTCCATTATTTGCAAAGACCTTCAATCGCAATGGAAACGGATTTTGCATCGCATAGATTTCCATGGTTTAAAGCTGGCAAAAAATGTTGTGTCTACCTGTGGAGATAGTATGTTCAATGAAATTTGTTGTTTGGTGGCAGAGGAGTTCGATGTTCAGTCGTTCCATCTTTACATTGTATAGTCCTTTTGCAATGCAATTATAGGTGGCGGCCAACAGGCTTTTAGGTGCTTGCATGAGCACCTTTGGCCATATCTCCTAGAAAATATGTCGGCAATTGGAAGTTGGCAGGAATACCGTGTGAACATGGTGCTTCCATATGAGAAAGGGAATATGGAGGGTTGCAGATTCTATTTGCAATGGTTTTCTATGATATTCAGGGTGAATATCCAGGTCTAGTTGGCCTTGCGAGATGGCAGTGTCCATTCCTAGTTTACTAATTCAAATTATGATGGCACAATTGACATCCTCTCATTGAAAACAGATACAACACATATCCATTATGAACCTTTTCTTGGACATATCGATAGTTCAGGGTTGAATGTCCATGCCACCCAAACGACATCGAATCTGCATACGCGTCGAATTCTTTTTAGTGAAAATGAGACTCCTCTCGATGGCGATATGGGCATACAGGGCTTGAACAAAAAAAACATGCGTAGAATTCATGATAGATGTGATGAGGCCATAGAGGGCTTAAAAAAAAAACGTAGATATTTTTTGTGGTCATGATACGAAGTAAATAATGACTAAATCATTATCCACGGATATGAGTCCAATTTGGAATCCTAAAAGTCGACTAGAATTGAATAAAATCCCTTGTTTCTACACACAGTGATCTGGTAACCACAGAGTTGGTGTTGCACATGAATTGTGAAATATGCACTGGGAGTCGGACGGAGCCCTTCAGTTTGCTTAGCCAATTTTTAGGTGGCCAGCCTGAGAACCCAATTTCTATATGGCGAAAATCGACCCAATGTACAGCCCGCAAGTCTGAGCTCCAAATAAGTAGATAAGTATGGAATAAGGGATCTGTGCATATTTGGTATGTATTGCTCATTCTAGGAGCCCGCCAGCCCTGGAGTAGAATGTTGGGCCAGCCATCCTACAAATTCGCTTGTCAATTTATTATCATAAGCTATTTGTAAGGCACCAAACAATAGAGGCCCTTTTTTGACCCCGCCAGCCCGAGAATCTGCAATCCAGAAAATGTACATGGTCTATAAAATATCATCCACCCCACAAGTCCGCTTGTCAATTTGTATATCGCGGAACTATATGTGCTATTTGTAGAACACTGAACAATAGAGGCCTATTTTTTGAGCCCGCCTGCCCAAGAACCTGCGATCCAGAAAGTGGCCAAGTATGGAATTCGATATCCGTACATGCTCTATAAAATCTCATGTACATACTTTATGAAGGTACATATTTTGTTTTGCCTCGTTTCTACACACACTGATCTGGTAACCATAGAGTTGGTATTGCACATGAATTATGAAATATGCACTGGGAGTCGGACTGAGCCCTTTGGTTTGCTTACATGAACAATTCTAACTCATGCAGTTTCACCATTGGACACTCACCAGTTTCACCATGCACTTTCATACTTGGCCATTCCTTCCTTTCTTGCTCTTCCCCGTGCCCGTCACCTTTGCACGTGTCCATAATAAGAAATAGTGTTTATCTATATATATACATGTGTGTGTGTGTGTGTGTGTGTGTCTTGTTTCTAAATATTTAGTGCTAACAGGTCATCGTGTAGGCACCGTCTAAGCTGTCATTGATGCGTGCAAGGCTCGAGAAGTTATTCCATTAATGCAATATTTGCGAAGGCTTTTCTTATCCCTTCCCATTCTTAATTTCAAATGCCATGGAATGTCATTCTCACGCTGCCATATTGTTTCCTTCACGAAACCTCCAATCTCTTCCCAGTCTTAATTTCAAATACCATGGAATGTCATTCGCATGCCGCCATCTTGGTTCATTCACGAAACCTCCAATCCTTAAATGTTCTTCGTCGTAACCGCCACATTCGCACTTCTAAGTATGCAATAATTAAGCTTTACTTCTAACAGGTCACCATACAGCACGCATAGATATTGTCATTAATGAGGAGATTTTCCATTCGCACGCATTGAAGTAATGTTTCCAGTGGGTTATATTCTCCCCTTCGTTTCTTCATTTCAAGCAGCGTCTAGAGAAAACCAACGTTTTCATAAACTACTGGCAGCAGCTCCACGACAGTTTTGTAAAGATACAATAAACATCTTCCTCACGATCTTCCCATGCAGAAGAAGGAAAAAATAATTGTAGGGGAGGTGCGACAGCCCAAAATTTACAATGAAAACATGGATCTTGACGCTGATCTGGATAGCATATTCTGCAACCTTCATCAACCCGGAGACACAATTCACTATGCCTACTCAATGGACATGGTTGATACCAAATTTTTTTACGTAGATGAATCCTTCGTATTCCACAGTGTTGTTTTTGAAACTGAATCAAAAAAATTAATCATTGAAAAAAGAGATGTAAAAAGTAAGAAAATAAAACATCGTTTAGAACTTGACCTTGCCAATATGCAGGCATCCAAAATCTCTCAACTTCACATGGAAACCGAAGATGCTCTTCATGATTTCGTTGGATTCATTGAGGCTGAGAATTCCAGACTATAGAACCGGATTAAGGAATTAGAGGAATTTGTGTTTCCTATGCCATTGGTTGGTAGTTCTTTGTAAATAGCCATGCCTGTGACTACCCGCACCCCTGCAAAAAATCTAAAAGGGTCCTCCAGCTTCCTCTCATCCTGTAGAGGATATGTGGAGAACAATATCAACAAAATAATGGAACTGATTACTAAGGCCTGGGAAACATCACAGAATGTGGATTCCCTGGGGAGCAGGGCACATAACTTGCTCCAACTTCTACAGACGGATTTAAAAAATGAAGAAACTTTATATGTGCACACAGCCATCCCTTTTTCCTTTCATGTCAACAACATGCCAAACACGATAAGAAGACAACATGATCTCTCGTCCAAAAAATGACTCACTCAATTAGAAGCATGCTGGAAAGAGAAGGTGAAAAACCTGTATCTCATCGTCCAATCATCTGAGCAAGCAATATCAAAGAAAGAAACATTATTCACAAAGATCATGAAAACAGAGTTAACAGGAAAGACAAATGGCTTCCAGGACCCCATCTTAATCGTCAACTTCTTGACGTTAACCAAGCAAGCTTTCAATAAACAAGTTGATAATTTGAAGGTCTTATCTTTAGAAAATTTTTATAGGATTCTTGAATATCATGAAGAAGAGGCGGACAACTGGCTAGTCTGGTATTCGGTACAGAATGGAGACATTCATGAAGCTCTGTGTAAACTTTCAATTCATCTAACCGAATTTGAAAATGAATTTTTCAGCATTAAAATCTGCAATGACATCAACGTCGCCCCCTTGAGAAGCTATATTGAAGAGAACTTGAAGTGGGTCGCCGACGAAATCCAACAGGGAAGTGCATAAATCCTCTGTTTATCAATCCAGTTATTCAAGCAAGCTGCCGACAAAAACCAACAGGGAAAAGCATGAGAAAGAAAACACCAAAATTGCTTATATGTACCATGCCTGTAAGTGTATACTAATAGTCCTTTCTTTATCAATCCAGTTATTTCACCTTTTCTAAGTAGAAATCTATAGCCAAAATCTGATCTTCCCATTTCTACGTTTCAGGTATTACATTCTACCGTGTCCAACTTATTCTTTCCACAGTCCTATTTCTTGTACATACTTATGTTATGGTCCGCGGGAGCCCCAATCCCAGTCTATATGACAAACGCATTTACATTTCCATGGATATGTAACAAACTATTATTTTTTTCCTATATTCCAAATAAAACTATTCTTTTGTCTCCTTACATATTTATGTGTTCCTAGATTTTATCCTCATCTATGCTGAATGTGAATTCATTCTGTTTATTTTATATCAATTCTCTTTTTTTCTGATGCATATTTTCTCCTGCCTGGTCATTTTCAAAACTAAGCATGACATAAATCACTCACTCAAATTTGAGATATCATATTACACACACACACACACACACACACACACACACACACATGATTCTTTAAATTTCCAGGAATATGTAACACGTTTCATTATTTTTTTATATAAATGTCATAAAATTGTGTTCACTACTTTTTTTGTACTCAAACGTATAGAGAGTATGTCATTTCTTGCATCTTTACCACCTATCCTTCATATTGTTTTCCAGAAAGGCCCTTAAAATTAAAATAGTATGGAAGTCTTCTTGTCAATTTGTATATCACGGAACTGTGGGTGCTCTTTGTAATCCATGGAACAATAGAGGCCCAATTTTCAGCCCGCCAGCCCGAGAACCCACGATCCCAAAACTGCCTAACTATGGAATCAAGGCTCCGTGCAAGTATGGAATGAGGGATCCGTGCGTGCTCTATATAATCTCATCCCAATACTTTATAAAAATACATATTTTGTATGTATAAAAGTAAATATCTACTTTAAAATTACGTATTTGCTATGCATAATTTATGCTCTCCAGGAACCTATAATTTGATACATTTCAATTTATTATATCCATGAACCCCTGTTTTAAAGAAAACTAATTCGGGAATTGACGCAACCGCTCTCAGCAGCAGCCGCTCCCACCAAGACCTTCTTTCACTCTGGCCCGAAGAGTCAAAGACTCTTCCAACTCCTCTCGAGAGTCCTCTACCCACAGTTATTTCTTCGGCGATCTCCCCTTCGCTTCTCGGGAAATCGGGTTTCGCGGTATCGCGAAACTGTATGCACAATCTCGTGCAACTCCAAACTCCGAACCTCGATGGGTCAGCAGTCAACGGTTCCGTATATCGGGGATTTCCCTATCGGGATATCGCTATCCGCGATGTCAATCACTTGAACTTACAGTCCCTGAGGCCCGATATGCCGATTCCCCGATACGGTGACACATGTACTCCACTATCCTTCGAGGTCCCACACTATCACGTCCTCTTCGGGATTTCGCGGATAGTGAATCCACGATACAAGTTTTCCTTGATGTCGAAAACCCCGAACGCTGAATCCCGACCTTCCGGGATCTCATGCCACCTGTCCCGTGGAAATCAACGGCTCTGGTTAATTTCGGGAAATCGCTATTCGCGATTTCAAAAGGTATGAACCTTCCCCCTATGCAAACGTCGAAGCCCAAACCCCGATGGGCTTTGATCCTTCCTGTGTCTATGGATTAACTCTCGCACAGCTTCTCCACGATCGGACGATCAACGGGGTTTCGTGATTCTTCACCACGAACCCTGACCATTGATTCTCCTTCCTGGAGATCTTTTATGTCCTAAAGCTCCATTGTTGTTCGAGTCTCACCTGGGTCTGTTCCCACAATATTGACGAAAGGAACTATCCCTCCTGAGATTAATTTCTCCCACTCCTTCAGAGGGATGCCTGCACACTCCTTGTGCTCGACCTCAACAGCGCTCAAAGTGTTGAGTCTTCTAGACTCTGTGCACTCTCTGCAACGGTAGTCCCTGTCTTCCCTTGCTCAAACTAACTGCTGAGATTTTAACCTCGGCCTGCACTTCTCCTGCACGACACGAGTAACCCAAATCGACTTCTGGGAAGATGAGAATGAGAGTTTAACTGTCTAGCCTCATCAACGCACTCTATGCGGATGAATTCAACTGCACTCTATGCAGGAATCTCCTGGCTCAAATAGAGAAACAATTGAACCTCATTCTCGTCTCTCTCAGACTTCAGGCTTAAACCTCTGAAATCACATGCACATCATATTCAAAAGCAAATGCATACACAGGAAGCAAACATTCATGAGCACATAAATATCAACACAGAGAAACAACACAAACCATGAAGCTGAATCAAAGACTCTCTTAAATTAATTCAATCTGTACATGGATGTTCTTCACAGGTTCTCTGCTCTGCTCTTCTCTTCTTGCTCCTGAATGAATGATGATTACTAATGTTACAATGTACAAAGGAGGGTGCCTATATTATGTTTGCCCTCTCGAAATCTGTAGCTATCAAATCCACAATAAATTCCTATCTAACAACATTAAAACTATTAAATGCCTTCCTATCTATGATACATTATAAGTACGCTTCATTAACTCTTCACATTAATGTTTGGCGCAACAAATATCAAAATACAATTCAAAAAGAAGTTTGCTGGCTTGCCCAGCTGTCTCTACTCCACGTGCTGGCTCGCTTGATGAGTGAGCGATGCTCCTGCATCAGGAATGCTATTTATTTGGTCCTTTTGTCCAACGCCCTATGTAATAGACATCGGTACTATATTTTTTGTGCTTTTGTCCACCAACGTGTGTAAAACCTATGTAAAGAAAACTAATTCGCGAATGCTAAATTTTTTGGACATGAGCCCCTTAAAATTCAAATAGTCTGCAAGTCCCATTATCAATTTGTATATCGCGAAACTGTCGGTGCTATTTGTAGGACACGGAACAACAGAAGCCTGATTTTCAGGTCCCCATCCCGAGAACCCGCGATCCAAAGACCGTCTAAGTATGGAATGAGGGTTTCGTCCATGCTCTAATTCGGGAATGCTAGTTTTTTTTTTGCTTTCATGTATTCCCAGATTTTTGACTTTAGCTATGCTGAATGTGAAGTCATTCTATTTATTTTATGTCAATTCTCTTTTTTCTGATGCATATTTTCTCCTGCCTGGTCATTTTCAAAATTAAGTATGACATAAATCACTCACTCAAATTTGAGATAGCATATTTCATATATGTGTGTGTGTGTGTGTGTGTGTGTGTGTGTGTGTTTCTTTAAATTTCCAGGAATATGTAACATGTTTTATTATTTTTTTATATAAATGTCATAAAATTGTGTTCACTACTTTCTTTCTACACAAACGTGTAGAGAATATGTCATTTCATGCATATTTACCACCTGTCCTTCATATTGTTTGCCACAAAGGCCCTTAAAGTTAAAATAGTTCGCTTGTCAATTTGTATATCACATAACTCTGGGTGCTCTTTGTAGGCCATGGAACAACAGAGGGCCAATTTCCATCCCGCCAGCCCGAGAACTTGCCATCCAAAAACTACCTAAGTATGGAATCAGGCCTCCGTGCAAGTATGGAATGAGAGTTCATAAATTTCAATTTCTTGTGTGCAGGAGCCCCTGTTTTAAGGAAAAATAATTCAGGAATGCTATTTATTGGGTCCTTTTGTCCACTGCCCTATGTAACAGACATTGGCACTAAATTTTTTGTGCTTTTATCCACCAGTGTATGTAAAACCTATGTAAAGAAAACTAATTCGCGAATGCTAAATTTTTTGGACACGAGCCCCTTAAAATTCAAATAGTCCACAAGTCTAATTTTCAATTTGTATATCATGGAACTGTCGGTGCTATTTATAGGACACAGAACAACAAAAGCTCGATTTGCAAGTCCCTATCCCAAGAACCCGCGATCCAAAAACTGGCTATGTATGGAATGAGGGTTCCATCCATGATCTATATATCTAGTTAATCAAATTACATATCTCGTATGTATAATTTATGTTGTCCAGGAACAATTTCTTCTGTCCAAGAGCCCTTGCTTTAAAGAAAACTAATTCGGGAATGCTATTTTTTTTTTTGCTTTTGTTCACGAACCTATGTAATTGATTGTCAATTTGTATATCGCGGAACTCTGGGTGGTATTTGTAGGGCACAAGACAATAGAAGACCAATTTTCAGCCCGAGAACCCGCAAACCAAAAACTATCTAAGTATGGGGTGATACATTTCAATTTCTTATGTGCAGGAGCCCCTCTTTTAAATAAAACTAATTCGGGAATGTTATTTTTTTCATACTTTTGTCCACCAGCCTATGTAACAGACGTTAATACTATTTTTTTTCTTTTTTTGTCCACCAGCGTATGTAAAAAGGAAAACTAATTCAGGAATGTTAAACTTGTTGGACACGAGCCTCTTCAAATTCAAATAGTCCGCAAGTCTGATTGTCAATTTGAATATCACAAAACTCTTGCAGCTATTTGTATGGCATGGAACAACAAAGGCCCAATTTTCAGCCTGCCAGCTGGAATGAGGGTTCCGTGCATGATCTATATATCTACTTAATCAAATTACATATTCGATATGTATAATTTATGTTATTCAGGAACCTATGATTTGATAAATTTCAATTTCTTCTGTCCAGGAGCCCTTGTTTTAAAGAAAACCAATTCTGCAATCACTACCTTCTTTCTACTCAAACGTATAGAGAATATGTCATTTCTTGCATCTTTACCACCTGTCCTTCATATTTTTTTCCACAAAGGCCCTTAAAATTAAAATAGTCTGCAAGTTCTCTTGTCAATTTGTATATCACAGAACTCTGGGTGCTCTTTGTAGGCCATGGAACAATAGAGGGACAATTTCCATCCCGCCAACCCGAGAACCCGCCATCCAAAAACTGCCTAAGTATGGAATCATGCCTCTGTGCAAGTATGGAATGAGGGTTCATAAATTTCAATTTCTTGTGTGCAGGAGCCCCTGTTTTAAAGAAAACTAATTCGGTAATGTTATTTATTGGGTCCTTTTGTCTACCGCCCTATGTAACAGACACTGGCACTATATTTTTTGTGCTTTTGTCCACCAGCGTATGCAAAACTTATGTAAAGAAAACTAATTCGCGAATGCTAAATTTTTTGGACATGAGCCCCTTAAAATTCAAATAGTCCGCAAGTCTGCTTGTCAATTTGTATATGACAGAACTGTCGGTGCTATTTGTAGGACACGGAACAACAAAAGCCCGATTTGCAGGTCCCCAACCCGAGAACCCGCGATCCAAAAACTGTCTAAGTATGGAATGAGGGTTTTTTCCATGCTCTATATATCTAGTTAATCAAATTGCATATTTCGTATGTATAATTTATGTTGTCCAGGAACAATTTCTTCTGTCCAGGAGCCCTTGTTTTAAAGAAAACTAATTCAGGAATGCTAGTTTTTTTTCTTCTTGTGTCCACGAACCTTTGTAACCGATTGTCAATTTGTATATCGAATGGTGGTATTTGTAGGGCATGAAACAACAGAAGACCGATTTTCAGCCCGCCAACCCGAGAACCCGCGAACCAAAAACTGTCTAAGTATGGGCTGATACATTTCAATTTCTTCTGTGCAGGAGCCCCTCTTTTAAATAAAACTAATTCAGGAATGCTATTTTTTCCATACTTTTGTCCACCAACCTATGTAACAGACATTAATACTATTTATTTATTTATTTTGTCCACTAACGTATGTAAAAAGGAAAACTAATTCGGGAATGCTAAACTTATTGGACACAAGCCCCTTCAAATTCAAATAGTCTGCAAGTTCGATTGTCAATTTGTATATCACAGAACTCTTGCAGCTATTTGTAGGACACGGAACAACAAAAGTCCAATTTTCAGGCCACCAGCCAGAATGAGCGTTTCGTGCATATCTATATATCTACTTAATCAAATTACATATTCGATACGTATAATTTATGCTATTCAGGAACCTATAATTTAATAAATTTCAATTTATTCTGTCCAAGAGCCCTTGTTTTAAAGAAAACCAACTCCAATTGTAGGCCCTTACATTTAAAATAGTCCACAACTCTAATTGTCAATTTATATATCGTGGAACTATAGATGCTACTTGTAGGCCACGGAACAATAGAAGCCCAATTTTCAGCCCTCCATCTTGAGAACCCGTGATCCAAAAATTAAAATAGTCCGCAAGTCTAGTTGTCAATTTGTATATCGCGGAACTCTCGATGCTATTTGTAGGGCACGGAACAACAGAAGCCCAATTTTTAGCCTACCACCCCGAGAACCCGGAATGAAGCTTCTGTGCATGCTCTATATATTTACTTAATCAAATTCCATATTTGATATGTATAATTTCTCCTCTCCACGAACCTATAATTCCATATATTTCAATTTCTTATGTCCAGGAGCCCTTGTTTTAAAGAAAACTAATTCGGGAATGCTATTTTTCTTATGCTTTTGTCTAAGAACCTATGTAACAGACGTTGGCCCTTAAAACGCAAATAGTCTACAAGTCCGAATGTGAATTTGTATGTTGTGGAACTCTACCTATTGTCTGTAGTCCACGGAACAACAGAATCCCAATTTTCAGCGTGCCAGCCCAACAACCCCCATGCTCTATATATCTACTTAATCAAATTACATAACTAATTTGGGAATGCTAGTTTTTTATGCTTTTGTCCACGAACCTATGTAGCAAACGCTGGCCCTTAAATCTCAAATAGTCCACAAGTTTGATCGTCAATTTGTATGTCATGGAACTCTGGGTGTGATTTGTAGGGCATGGAATAACAGAGCCCGATTTTCAACGCGCCAGCCCGAGAACCCACCATCCAAAAACTGCCAAGTATGGAATCTCATTCCCATACTTTATAAAAGTACATATTTCGTATGTATAAAAGTAAATATCTACTTTATAAAATTACAAATTTCATATGTCTAATTTATGCTGTCCAGGAACCTATAATTTGATAAATTTCAATTTATGTTGTATCCACGAGCCCATGTTTTAAAGAAAACTAATTCGGGAATGCTAATTCTTTTGTGTTTCCATGTAATTCAACTTCTTGCCCATGTGTTTGTACTCGGTCGCATTTATTCTCATTCCAACCTGGCAGGGACTACGCTGCCATGCAGCACTTGTTTTTTTTAGTTTTTAATTGATCCCAAAAAAATGAATTATATTTTTTTGCTAAATATTTAAAAATAGTGTTATTTAACTACAATTATTTTCTATGTATTGAAGTAAAGTAAAAAAAATGTTTTAAAAATGATATTTTCCAATATATTTAAAATGTATGGAACCATAACTTAATTAAGGACAAATAATTATATGAATAATATTAAAAAAAAAATAGAAAAGTTTAAAAATAGATGAAAAAACATCATTGAGAAAAAAGAAAAAAAAAATGAACAACTTGAAAATAAATGGAAAAATGAGCATTTAAAAAAACAAAGTGGAAACCTTATGTATAGAAAATTTAAAATATAAAAAAAACACCTAAAAATGGAGGGGGGTGCTACCGGTAGCACCATTTTTAAAAACGGAGTAAAAAACTTGACCCAAAAAAAAACGAGAACTTTGTAGAGTTCTCATTAAGTTGGTAACTATGTTTAAAGTGGATTAAAAATTAAAAATGGATTAAACATGAAGTTATGTGAAAGTGTATTAAAAAGTAAAAGTGAATTAAAAAGTGAAAGTGGAGTAAATGTGCACATGGTATTTTCCCATGGTTGTAAAACCCATGATGGTATTTTTCCCATGGTATGTTGAAAAGTAAAATTAAAAGGGGGAAATTAATTAGTTGTTTAATGAAAGTCATGTCTTTTCAAATGTACATGAATTTACATGTAGAGTTAATGATATAGTATAAAATGAGAAGAGGATTGCGAGTGAAGTGTGTGTGGGTGAAGAGCGAAAATGTAATATTTACATATCATAATATAATATGAGAAAATATTGAATATTATTTTAAAAAAGAGAGGAGAGAGTGATGAAGTATGTGACAATACAACTAATATATCTTGTGAAAGAAGAAGCAGAAATCACTGAGAAAATATGACAAAATAAGGAGTGAGTGCAGAGTAAATTTGAAAAAAGAAAACGTAGAGAGCATAGAGAAAATTTAGCGAAAGAAGAAGTAGTGAGCACAAAGAAGATCTAGCGAAAGTAGAAGTAACCAACACAGATCAGATATGGTGAGGACAAAAGAAGCAAGAAGACCCATGAAGGAAATGCATATGAATAACTTGTAAACTTTTAAGTAGGTTGGTGCCTACAAAACAAACAGTTGTGGGGATTGGTGTCTCTAGTAGGTACTAGGTTGGTTTCTACAAACAACATAGGGTATCGTTGTCTCTAGTAGGTTAGTTCCTATAAATAGTAGAGGGGATTGATGTCTCCAGCAGGGTGGTGCCTATAAATAGTAGAGGGGATCAATGTATCCAATAGGTTGGTGCCTACAAATTTATAAAAAAAAAGTTTTTTGGGTTTTCTCTTGAGAGGGTTTCCACGTAAAATATTGTTTTTTCTAGTTGTTACATTTATGTGGTTTCTTCATTATGGTCTATGAATTTTAAAAACAAATATAGTCTTATATTGATTCACCCCCCACTCTCAATATAAGTGTGTGCTCAACAGTGCAAGAATTTGTCATCTTTGTGATACTAAGAAGGTGGAGATGAAAAGAACTCTCTTAGAATGCCACATGTATTCCCACACTATCGACCTTGTTAAACTTCATAACCTGTCAGTGCATCAAAACTGTGGATATTTAAGAAAGTTAGTTCTTAATATTTTCTATCATAACTTAATAAAAAGTTAAAGCAAATTAATTAATTCTTTATTGTTTTTCTTATGGTCCCACAAAATGAAAGTTTCTCTCAGTGGATAGTAATAATCTTCATTATCATCAAACCAAAGTTGGTTTTAGTGGATAATAATCATCATTATCATGATTATAAAACTAAATGAATGCATTTATAGTATTTTTTGGATTGGTATATAATTTATCTTGATATACCTCTTAAGAGAAATGATCTTATCAAATTTATGACTTTTATATTTGTTATAGAATTATTTTGGCTAAATAGTTGTCAAATTAAAGGTGTATTACATAAGCTCTGAAAGGTGTATTTATGGTGTTAAATTCATACAAGGCTTGCATTGGGCCTTAATTTCACTCACTCAAATAAGTTTAAAATTTGATCTATATATTAATACAAAATTTACCTAGATGGGGTGACAATAGATGGAGCACGAACAATTGTTTTCCCGCTACCTTGTGATCCAAGAATTTTTGTGAGATCTCTACAAAAATTCTACAATGAGGATATTTTTATAATAATTAATTGCATTTGAACATGAGCAAATAAATTTCTAAGAATTACATATTTAACATAAGAAAATGACCACAATTATGTGCATATGTGTAATTAAATCTCTATTTAATCAAGTGAGAATGCAAATAAAAACTCACACATATCATTTGACACCCATGTGTTAACAAAGTTCACCAGATTCCTTGGCTACGTCTCCATATCCAGTTAGAATACGAATCGTTTTAGTGTCCTTCCTTTAGCCATGGTTGAAACCTTCTCACAAAATGTGGTACATGCTCCGTACAAGGATGAAACCCAGAGCGACCTTCTATTACACAAATAACTTAAGGATCTCACATAAGTGACATTTCTTCAGACACCAAAAGGTCCTAACTCCTTTCTTCCATGCTCTCTTGAGCTCTCTCTCTCTCCAACTCCATAAACGGATCCATAAAGGGATGATCCAAGGATCAAAACCAGAGCTTACATGAGGAGTTTATATAGTTTCCTTAACTCCATAATTCAAGGAGACAAGATTCACAATTTTAGGATCTAAATAACAACTCAAGGAAAAAAATGTGAAAGCATCTCAACCAACCTATGAGACCCTTAAATTTCCCTTGAGACTAGGAAACCACTTGTGATAAAATGAGTAACAATCTGAAACCAACTCATGAGACTCCTAACTTCCCCTTAAAATTAGGAAACCAATTTGTGAGGTGGATTCTCACATAAAACCAATTTCCCCTTAAAATTAGGAAACTAATTTGTGAGGTGGATTCTCACATAAAATAATTTCCCCTTTTTACAAATTAAATGGAAAATACATGAGTAGTTTCCACTCACTTCAAGTATTCCTCATTTTTCCAATTTGGATGAATAATACATGAGCTTCTCACACTCATTTAAAGTATTAATCATTTTTACAATTTAAATGAATCATTTATGAGCATCAATTTTTCTTCGTCACATGTCATCCATCAACATTTTAATGATCTTCTCCATGTTGTGAAAAGTAATAGTTCTCTGTGTGGAGATCCTCCTGGATCATACCTCCCCATAGAAAACACTTATGGTCCTCCAAAAGTATAGAGAGAAAATTGAATATCCGCAACCATCTTCTAGGAAGTGTCTTACACTCCATGATGCACTTCATCACTCCTTGATATGCATAAAAAATGTTTATGAAAGGCCACACCCTTATTCGCCTTCACCTTTGTACTTCATAATGAGGATGTTGATGCCAACATTTGCACCAATGAAAATATGAAGTTGATTCCTTGATTTGATTAACAAATATTTTTGAAAGGACACGCCCTTCTTCTCCTTCACCTTTGTACTTCGGAATGAGGATGTTGATGCCAACACTTGCATCAATGCAAATATGTAGGTGACAATACATGATCACAATTTCAAAATAATAACATACTTTCCAAGAGTTTATAAAACACTCATGGTCAAGTTTACAATGATTTCCAAAATAATGCCTCTCTCTCAACAGTGGCTACAAACCCATTACAATGTTTCCAAAAAAGTCCAAGGAAAAACAATGCCTCTCACTCAACAGTGGCTACAAACCCATTACAATGTTTCCAAACATAGGCCTAGGAAAAATGATGCCTCACACTCTCATCATTACATAAGAGTGACTAGTCACAACCTTTTACAATAGAAAGGGGTTGGATCTCACAAGCATTTGGCATAAAATAGACTCTCTCACAACCGGTGGCAAAGGTCCTCTTTGAAAATGTTGATCATAATCAGTTATTATCATCAACATCATACTAGTCTCTCCATTCTGAGACTTTTGACTGTAAACATTACTACTTCTTGTCAAAGTTTCAAAATGTCATTTTAATGCACTATATCGGTTTGTGTGAAAGGATCAATTAATGAATTTCCTGCAATAATTCATATCTTGATGCCTTGCTACAGCACTCAAATATCACTAGAATCTACAACATACATTCATCCTCTTGCAATTTTCAAAAAGAGGCAAAAACCATAAATGCATGAAACTTACATTGGTTTTCATACCAAGGTGCTCAAGTGGTTGCTCAAATATTAGCATACACAACACCAACAGGTCTGTCTTGTCATTCAACAAATTTTGGTTGTAAACTTGACTCTGCTCTAAAAGTTGAAACTTTGCCTCGGAAAATGTGCCCAATAGTCACAGGCTCGTCCATAGCCTTCAAATTTTTCCACTCAGATCACAAAACAGACTATGACATTGAATCTAGCTCGAAAAATCATACAAAAATGACTATAATTTCGTACAATTTTGTTATTGTCTATACTATACCTAGAGAGGTAATATGGGAGGTATCCAATGGGAAGGGGGTTAGGTATTATTAGTGGAGTCCATTCAATTTAAGGTGGACTAGGTCCACCATGGTATTAAATAAGGCCCACTATGGTAGTTAGATATAATAAATGGGATTTCTAGAAGATTCCTTCTCTAGAATGTTCCTGGCAGATAGAGAATGTTAAAAAAGGAAATATAAGAAATGTGATTGGTATGAATAAGAATATTGTTGATGTACAAGCAAGTATTGCTTGAGGAGTTTTATCCTTCCTTAAGGATTAATATATGGTGTTACCCTACCTCAATGGTTTTCTCTACTTCTTGTGTTGAATCTTGTGGTGAATGGTTTTGTGTATGCTTGTTGATATTATTGGTTATTTTTAAAGTATATTTGCAGATTCGATGTAGATATAGAACACTGTCACTTATGGACTCCTCCTAGGCTCTCTGCCTCGAAATATGTGCCACACAGGGTCATACTGCCTGCATTAATTATGCCTTCAATCTTGAAAAACACACTAGTATGGGACCGCATGTGTACCTCTTCTCATCGAATGGCGATTTTTGTGGTTAAATGGTTGTAGGTTGGTGGAGTTAACAAACGCGCTCGTCATGGCATGTTCTTTAGAACAGTCTCCAAATTTGGGGAAGTTCTGATGGTCAAAACCCGCGGACCCCCATATGGTAGATTATCCTTGGTTGGTTGGTCATCGGTCGGTCCAGTCACTAGGTCTGGTGTCGATCGGTCGAGTGGTCCTTTTTTTAATTTGAATTTTTTGGACCCAACCCTCATCGGATTTTTTTTGCTACAACATGTCAGGCCCTCATTGGGCCACATGGCATCATCTGGTTCACTACCAGAGGCCAATCATCGTTGACTTACTTTTCTCACGCATGTGCCATGTTATTGCAACTCGTTGTATGAAATTTCAACTCAAACGTACAGTCTCCACGTCAACTCTGTCACAAGACTGCAAGGTCCTGCCATGTGGTGACCCTGGGTGGTGCCACATCATCCTCCATACTTCCCAGTAGACCGACACATCAGTTTCATGTCATTCTTTATACTACCATGTCATCCGTATGGATGACACATGGAACATTTTTATTGGTCCATTTGGACCCCTAAAAATTCCAAATATGCCTCACATGTGGTAGCCTATGGTGTTTCCATGTCAACATGCTCAGCTAGTGTATGGTGCCCATTCAGAAACCCAGTCAACACCTGCGTCAGCACCATGTCAATGAACCATTCAATTCCATGCCAACTGACACATCAACAACACATCACTTCCTCACTCCCACGTCATAATCCTATGTTAGCGCTACATCATCTAGCATACATCCCAGTCAGTAGACACGCCATCGCCATGTCACCTCCGTACTTCCACGTGGTGTTTGTATGGCTGCCACGAGGCACATTTTTACTGGTCCACTTAGACCCTCCAAATTTCCCAAAATGCATGACACGTGGTATCCTGTGATGTTTCCACATCAGCATGTTCACGTCAACACTCTACAGACTTCGTCAGATTTGTCGAAAATTTCAGAACTCCATAACTTTTGCACTCGGATTTTGTTTGAGGTGTTGTTTGTGTAGTTTGAAATCTCTTGACGAGCTCTTCGACTTGGTGTTGGTTTCATCAAATTATGTGCACTTTGATTTTTTAGGTATTCTTCTACTTTGGGGATCTTACTAGCATTATCCTCTTCCTCTCTTGCTTCCTGCTTCAAAGGTGCCTGCATAACTTGTTTTTCATTCTTTGGACGAAGTTCAGGATGGAGCTTCCAACATTTATCGATTCAATGACCACTCATTTTGTAGTGAGTGCAATAGTTACGTGACTTCATGTCCATCTTACCTTCCTCCTTCTTCTATCTAGAAGGATGGCCTTTGTGCCTTGTCTCATCATTGATGGAAAAATCTTTCTTGTAAAGAGGCTTCCTCTTCCAACATTTTTCAGCACTCATGTTGTCAAAATCCTTTCTAGGAGACTTTGATTTCCTCCAGAATCTCTTGCTAGATCTATCAGTTTCAGAAAGTGATGTGCCATTACTTTTCTTAGATGGTGTTGGTGATAATTCAATCTCTTTTCTTGAAGAATCATTTGTTTTTTTAGCTTATGATCATTCTCCTTCACCATACCCCAATCCTACATATCAGGGCCTTTCCAAAACCTCCAGTGGTTGAATGATGCCTTGGATATTAATACCAAGAACTCCTCCTTTATACCCCATATTCCTCAACAACTTCAAGCCAATTCCCTTGGTGTGATGTTCAAAAACTCCAAAAGAAGCATCATCATTAATGAGAGAAGGAATTGAACATGGAGAATTATTTTCCTCCATTCATGTTTATGACACTTGGTCATCTTCCTAGATTTTGGCCAACTGCTCCTCCTGGTTGGATGAAGTTGTAGATGAGGCTTCTAGGAAACCACCTTGGTTATCTGGTCTATGGAGAGCATACTCTATTATCTGAAAATATGTGGAAACATCAACATTTTCATGACAAGAAACATAACTAATATACCTTCTATGGCCACTAGTTGGTCTCGTCTTGGATGGACTATTTGTTGCCTCTGTCATGGAGCATTCTCCAACTTTCTCCTCCATAGATTGTAGCTACAGTCATGGTTTTTTCTTTTCTTCTTTATATTCTTGAAGAAACCTCCTCAATTCAGTGTTCTCTTCTTGCATGGCTTGGTTGATTTCTTCAAGCTCATGAAGCCATGCTTGCTTCTTTTCTTTTCCCATGATTATATTCACAACCTGCAAAATTGGTCAGACCATCTCTGGTACCACTTGATCCGAGACTATGAGATCTTTTTGTACAAAAATTCTATGTTAAGAATCTTTTTATGACAATTAATTTCATGTGAACATGAGAAAATAAATTTCTAATCATTACATATTTAACATGAGAAAATGATCGTAATTATGTGCATATGTGTAATTAAATATCTACTTAATGTGTAATTAAATCAAAACTCACACATATCATTTGAAACCCATGTGTTAACGGAGTTCACCAGAAGTCCTGGCTACATCTCTGGTTATGCTTGGAATACGAATCGTTTTATTGTCCTTCCTTTAGTCAGGGTTGAAACCTTCTCACAAAATGTGGTACATGCTTCGTATAGGGCTGAAACCCATAGAAGACTTATCTTACACAAAGAACTTAAGGATCTCACATAGGTGACATTTCTTTAGACACTAGAAGGACTTAACTCCTTTCTTCCAAGCTCTCTTGAGCTCTCTCTCTCTCCAGCTCCATAAAGGGATGATCCAAGGATCAAACCAAGATCTTACATGAGGAGTTTATATAGTTTCCTTAACTCCATAATTCAAGGAGACAAGATCCACAATTTTAGGATCTAAATAACAACTCAAGGACAAAAATGAGAAAGCATCTCAACCAACCTATGAGACCCTTAACTTACCCTTGAGACTAGGAAACCACTTGTGATAAAATGAGGAAGAATCTCAAACCAACTCATGAGACTCCTAAATTCCCCTTAAAATTAGGAAACTAATTTGTGAGGTGGAATCTCACATAAAACCAATTTCCCCTTAAAATTAAGAAACTAATTTGTGAGGTGGATTCTCACATAAAACTAATTTCCCCTTTTTACAAATTAAATGGAAAATACATGAGTAGTTTCCACT
>JZKD02S2119704.1:80078-95648 GCA_000966675.3 Picea glauca
TAATTTTGATCTTCTAGATTAGGGTTGATTACATCCTTATAATACCTTAATTTTATTTTTTCCTCTAACTCTTTATCACACCACATTTTCTCCTTAAATTTTGATTTGACAATTTGTTTAATAGTATCTTTATTCTGCAAAATGTTGTCTTCCATGATTCCCCGATAGTTTAGCTAAAACCGAGCATCTTTATGCCATCCTCGCTTGAGTCGATGGTGGTTATGACTCGATTTTGAAGTAATTTTAGGAATCCTCTTGTCTTCCATGTTGTTTAACTTGTTCTGATACATTAGGTATCTAGTCATAGCCATGCTCTCAATAGGGGAGAGGCTTGTTTCTAAGAGGAGGATGGGATATGGTGTATTTTCTTTAATTTTGAGATTATAGCTTATAAAATTCTTTTGTATTTGCTCTATCTTTCTCAAGGATTCACGAGAGCTACTACAACCCTAGACTTCACATCCATAAAGTATAACAGGTGTAACAAGAGTCTCAAAGAGAAGTTTTTTCTTATCCCAACTCCAGAGATCAGTTGATTTACAATTGTTTTCAAGCCCATAATAACCTTTCTATCCCCAATAATCCTTTTCTCAAAGTTATAATTTCAATTGAGCTTGTGGTGAATATCAATTCCAATATATTTGTATGAAGTCACTTCCTCCAAGTTGTTGTTGTCATATAAGAAGGTATCATAAGTGATCTTATTGGATTTAATAATCATGACCTTAGTCTTATCAGTATTAACAGTCATACCCATATTGGAGCAAAAATCCTTGAGGATTCTTAGTTGGTTTTCAAGATCACGGGGACTCCTTGCCATAAGAACCATATCATCGACATAAAGAAGAAGATTGACGACTATACCAATGAGAGTAGGGCTGACACAAACTGTTTTTTCCAAGCAATCTTCTAACTTGTCAATGTATATGCCAAAAATGGTAGGGGACAAGGGACAACCTTGTTTGACTCCAATATTGCAGTTAATTTCTTTTGACCAACCCTTAGTGTTTTTAAACTTAGCAATAACGTTCTCATACATCCATATTGTAGCAACCCTCAACTTGAGGGACACTTTTATCTCTTCCAACCTATTCCAAAGGTTTTTCCTAGGAACCATGTCAAAAGCATTTCTAAATTAAAAAAAAAAACAACAAAAAAGATTAGTTTTAGTATTGCAAAACTCCTCTGCAATTATCCTAAAGGTAAAAAGATGGTCCATAGTTGAATGATATCTCCTAAACCCTCCCTAGCCTTTAGCTCTTTTACCGTGACTTTCTAGCCAAAGGCTAATCTTCTTTTCCAAAATAATTCCATAAAGCTTGGCTAAAATCGGGTTAATAATAATGGTCCTATAATTAGAGGGAATGTTTCTATCCCCATTTTCAAAAATAGGAACAATGAGGCTTTTCATCCAGGGTTAGGGAAGCCATGTTTGACTATTAAATTGAAGAGCTTGTGTATGTGAGGGATTAGGATAGAACCTCCAATTTTAAAAATTTCAAATTGGTAGCCTTCAATGTTCTTAGCTTTCCCATTTGCAAGCCGCTTAACCCCGAACTCTATGTCATCTAAAGAGAAAACTTCTTCCTTTGTAGGGACAATAGGAATGGTGTCCATGGAATTAGGGAACTTGTAAAGGCTTTTAAGGTAGGAATTCCAGTCCCTTAAGGGAATCCTATTATTTTCTTTAGTATTGCGGTTAAGAATTTGGCTCCAAAACTTCTTCGGATCCAGCTTATATAGTTTTGAAAGTTTCTCTTTCCTTTTATTAATATAGTACATTTTTTTTTCCTTTTAATTAGGGCTTTGTACGTATTAATCTTATCAAGTTTTAAAGACTCATTAGAAGCATCCCTAATGGATTTCATAGCAATTTTACATTCTTTATCATACCAAGGGTTGGTCGTTCTATTATTCTTTTTATAGGACACCTCCAAAGAGAACTTGTTAATATAAATGGAAAGGGTAGTTGTAAAATTATGACAGAGTTCTTCAATGTTGTCCTTATAAGTTATGAGATTTAATTTACTATTTAAATCCTTTAAGAAAATGTCAACTTTACTTTTGTCAAAGAGCAGATTCCTTTGATTATCAAAATTCTCTTCAATGACGCTCCTGTGCATGGAAACATTTAGAGTTAGGGTTAAAGGTTTATGATTAGAGCCAGACTCATGGTCATTTAAAAGGTCAAAAGTTTCTATTTGGTTGGAAACAGGGATATCAGGTATCACATAATCTACGACACTACTACGTAGCCCATGAATACAAGTCATTTGGTTGGAGTTTGGCCACTTCATTACTCCATTGAAAATTATTAGGTCTTGAACGCTGCAGAGCTTGACCAACTTAGTACCAAATAAATTCTCAATTAGGTCTTTAGAGCTTCTTTTGTAGATATTAGATAAAACAAGGTCTTCATCTAGCCATAAAGGATTATGGTTGGAATGAGTTCTTAAAAGAGTAGCTTGTTTAGTTACATTCCTAGCATTAAAGTCTCCTAGCAGGAGGATATTACCTTCATTTTTCAAACTATAAATATCGTGTTCTAAATTATTATAGGAACAATTGTTATCTATATTGTTTTTCTTATAAAAAGTAGAATTAATAGGTGCAAAATAGAGAATTTCTATATACATCTTCTAAGCATTGGTGTCTGGAATTTATATCCAAATGTATTGATTGAGAGGGTTAATCTTATGAAGTTGAATGTGAGGATAAATTCTCTTTCTAAAATAACAAGCTATGCCTCCTATCCCTCTACGGTGGGATGTTTTGCTCCATGCCGACCATAAGACAAATCCTTCTATGTTATGGAAAAAGAAGAAATATGATGGATTGAATTTGAAAAGCAAAATAAAATATAATATGGATGAATGTTATGCCCCTAGAGAGTTTATCATAATTAATAAATATATATTTTTAAATATTATATATTAGATTTTAGTTTTACCTAATTTTATATAATTAGAGTTTTACATAATTTTACCTAATTATATAATTTAATTATTCTGGAGAAATTCCTAATTTATAAAAAGAAAAAAATTAATCATTATTGGGAACTTCCTAATTTATGAAAATAAAAATAATCTTAGCTTATGAAAAGAAAAATAATCTTAATGTTTTCATTTGAAAGTAAACTAATATGTGAACAATGTCACATCCTTTATGATAAATAACTTACCATACTTTCCCAGTTTCAATATAAAAACAAAATCTTGTAAACTTTTTATTTTATGCTATTCAAATATAAAAACAAAAATGTCAAAATTACTTAATCTTTTGTCCCATAAACCAAAACAATGAACATTATCAATATCTCGGATCACTTGCATTAAATTAATTTTAAACCATAATTTTATTAAATATCCATGATCACTTGCATTAAATTAATTTTAAACCATAAGTTTATTAAAAATATCCAAAACAATGAACATTATCAATATCCCGGATCACTTGCATTAAATTAATTTTAAACCATAATTTTATTAAATATCTATGATTACTTGCATTGAATTAATTTTAAACCATAAGTTTATTAAAAATATCCATAATCACTTGCATTAAATTTATTTTAAACCATAAGTTTATTAAAAATATTCATAATCACTTGCATTAAATTAATTTTAAACCATAATTTTATTAAAATTAACTTTATAAATGATTAAACCATAATTTTATTAAATATCCATGATCACTTGCATTAAATTAATTTTAAACCATAAGTTTATTAAAAATATCCATAATCACTTGCATTAAATTAATTTTAAACCATAATTTTATTAAAATTAACTTAATAAGTGATTTTTGTTCATTCCCCTACTTACCTACCTTTTAGTTCACTTTCTAATGACATTTCTCACTTTCACTCTGAGAATTTGACTTTCACTCTGAGAATTTGATGAAAACATATTGGTCAACTCTAAACCCATTTATTTTTTATTCACACCAATAATAAAATTGCAATCTCCCATGTAACTACCACATTTACAACACGCTCTAAATCTACTTAAAAAGATATGGAATATCATGGCACGACGACCAAAACCAGAAAAGGCTTTAGATATCATATTTCATATTTTCTCGGGCTTCATGATATTGTACTTCTCCAATCAAGAAATCTCACATATTTCAATGTAACTATTACTTCTGATTTCATTATAGATGATATAAAATTTAGAAATTCTTTTGGCTCATGATAAAAGTTGTTGAAGGATTCCCAAAGATGAAAGGTGAATCATTTAGTTTTTGATATTTGAACAAAACTTTTCGGAGTTCGGTGGTCACACTTCTCACCGCGGCGGAGAGACAAAAGGGTGGTGAGTTTTTTTTTTCTTCTTTTTTAAATTGTTTAAACACTTTGAAATTTTTGAACCCTGCATTACATAGAAACCCAAGATCACTGCAACAAAAAGTGTTCTTGTCCATCATCTATGTTAGCCTATGGTTTACCTTAACCAATCACTAAGTCTAATTGTCACCTATATTTGTATTATTCATTTAGGATATTAGTAATATATCCTCAAGTGATAAGTAATGAGTTAGTTAAGATTTCCTAGCCTAGTCATCATGCATGATTTTAGGATCTAGAGAAAATCTCTCTATGAAGTGGCATCACCCATTGTACTATAAATATGTACCATTGGTGTGAATACATTAAGTGTTGGCTAGTGAGCCTTTTCTACCATCTTGTTGTTCCTGTCTATATTTTATCAATTGGTATCAGATCCATGGTGAAGAAATGATGTTGGTGGAGGATGATATGGGAAGAACGGTTGATAATATCAGAGCTCTTATGATCTTAAGGGCCTAATAACTTCACTGTGGTGGTGATCTGTGGAAGGTGAATTTGTTTGAAATATGTAATTGAAGGCCTATCACTATGGTGTTGGAGATATGTAGTAATAGATTGGAAACAAAATCGCAGATCTACACCTTTTTTGAACATGCAATGACGAAGACAACATAGCCAAGAGATCTGGTAATTTTGATTTACATTTTTCCATTGTGAACATTTTTAGTACATGATTCATGTTTTTTAGTGATCAATATTTTTTTCAAAGAATTGGTGTGTGATATGGAAATATAGTCTTTTTGGCATTATGGATATGGATTGATTCAGAAAGATCAACCCAATAGCTCATTATTGAAGCGATCTGAATTAAGATCTAAAGTCAGTCTGGAGATTGCCCAAAATATTTGTGATCAGTCTGGAGATTGCCCAAAATATGAGGTCACGGTGAACAATTGAGAGACCATTACCAGTTGTTGCTTCAAGCTATCGATTTTTCTACTTCCTTTAATGATTGTTCATTCTTTCAACCTGTCAAAAATTCCTTTAGATCAACGATCTGGTGACATGGTATTCAGATCTGATTAGTTCATGGATTTTTGTTTTATTGTGAAATAAAAATGAGATTGCAATTTCCATACATTGCTATTAGATTAGAAGGCAAATGCCTTAATAATTGCTCCTTAAATCCATAATTACATCCAAAACCAAATTGTATAAATGAGAAAATCTGCAAGAGATACCGTTTGGGATGTTGTTGTAGAGCGTGAGTCATTTTTGGATGTATTTGAGTGAATGTGTGTTTGAACATATTGGTGGACCTGCACGTGCATGCTTTCTATGGGTTTGGCATGTGCATGACTATCAACAAAGTTCCAAAGTCTCTAGACGAAATCCAATTCAAACAACCTGATTAGTTTGCAGTCCCAAAGTTCTCGCAGACAGTAGAAACTGCTTCAATAACAACGCCATTATTCGACGTGGACATTGATGTGCAAGCAAGTTGTGGGAAAATGTATATGTCTAGAATAGAATGAATGAATAGAATTCATTATACCATTGAATGTCTCTGTGTTTTTAAATATTGGAGTAAATCCTGTTGAATGGAATAATTAGTGGATTTATTTTGTGGAGGATTGCTCTGCGTTGAGCAATATTGACAAGTTCATCGTTCATTGAACATTCTAGGTTGATTGTTGACCAAGGTGTGCTCAACTTGTGAAAACTGGTGTTTTATTTTGTCAATTGTTGATTGGTTATTTGTCTTGAGAACAAACGATTTCTCTTGGTTGAAATCATGATGACAATTTGTTTGGAAATTAATGGTCAGGCTCATGAATTTTGATTTCATTGATGAATTCGCGGATTGGTAGCCTACATATAGATTATGAAAATCGGAAGGAAGGGTGTAACACACCCACGACGAGGCATCATTTTTTTTTCACTTTTCTCACAGGATGGATTCTCCATCCATGGTTTCTAATTTGGAAAGTCAGGGAACCAACCCGACCTTATGGTCAAGGATCTTCGATTCTGGAGCCAAACATTTCTCTTAGACCTTGATGGTATCATTCTGTAATAAAACACAAACCCTTTTGACTTCCTGGTGCAGGTCTAATGGTACCTGCGACCTTCCCTTCGCTCTTGCGGAATCTCTGAGTTTGGGCGTTAGCTCCTTTTCTCTTGGCCTCTCCTCATATGTGACCTTGGAGATGACCACGTGATTGTGGGTGTAGCCACAAGCAGTTTGGAGTCAAACTACTTTTGGGCCCGCAATCCTCCTCAAGTCTCCACGTGTCCTCTTGGCGAAACCACAGTTTGGATTGCGGCCCACCCTCAATATTTTAAACTTCATGCAACTCCTATCCTCGCAATGCTACGGGATCATCGATCTCGCGATCTTGACGATATTTTCTGAATCGACGGTTCATATCTTTGCCTCTCAAATATACAAACCCGATCTGTCCCTCCCAAATCAACGACTGTGATCTCTTCGCAATTCGGGACTTTGGGGTTTTGAAATCTCAAACCCTTCTTCTTCTGTACTTAAACCTTCTAGAGCTGACGATCTGAAAACACCTGTCCTACTCTATCAATGATCTTGCTTCCACTTCGGGTGTTTGACCATTCAACCCAAATCAACGATCCTCCAACCCTCTTCACGATCGACAGTCAATATCTCCTTCGAGTTTCAGACTTCTGAGATCTCAAATCTCAAATCTTTTTCCTAATGACTTTTATCTGAAGGTTACAATCCTTTGATGCATGTCCTCCTGATATGATGATCGAGGATTACTTCGGGTCTTCACCCAGAGCTCACAGATTTTCACCACTTGTCCTCAGAATCCAACGAATATGAATCACTTCGGGACTTTACCTGAAGTTCAAGGATTCACTCCACGTCTCCCTTGGATCTGTCGGTCCAGGTTCACTTCGAGTCTTCGGGCCTTCTGGGTTTGGCAATCTCAGTACTCAAGATGAAACCCCACTATAATCTTCCTGGAGCTCTCGATCTATTGACAAGGGTCTCCTTTCCGATCGACGACTCACAGATCTTCGGCTCTTCGGGCTTTGGGGATATCAAGTTTCAAACTTTCCCCCTCCCAGACTCACGGTATCTGATGGCTCAGATCCACTCTGGCGATCCGGCACTTGAATTTTACCCCAAACAATATGACGGCTCAGATCTGTTCCTACGATCGGACGACTGAGATTCTACTTCGAATTTTCGGCTCTTCGGGCTTTGGAAACTTCGAGTCTCAAACCTTGAAAGGTTCTCTCTCCTATGTGTGCGAACGTTAAGACTCGTGCACCTTCCTCAGATCCGACAGTTGTCAATCCTTTTCACTGTGATCCAACGACCACTGTTGCTCCTCCTTCTGATCTTCTGATTTCTCTCGCTTGGTAGATTTATCAGTCTTCAAAGGTTTAAAAACCTGTACTCCTCCTACGATTCCTACTCTTGGATCTCGTCAACACTTATGATAAGTGCTATCCCTTCTGAGCTTGGTTCTTAGGGGATATCAAGTTCCCACATACTCCTTGCATTAATATTCTCACGTCAGATCGACAACCCATGACCTTCCTTGATCCAATGGTCCATATCACATCGCAACTTCATATTTTGAAAGTTTAGTTGCGCCAACATGCGATTCTCCCGATGCGCAGACTCTGATCTTGCCAATCCGACGATCAAGGAGGGTCCCGACAGATCCTTGAATCTACGATCCAGATCGCATCGGGACTTTGGGTTTTTCATTTCAGAGAATCCGTCCCCTTCACGATGATTACCAACATTCTTCGAACTTGCGAAGACTGAAGGAATCAAGGCGTTAACGTTTTCGCTCCTTCTTCAAATCTAACGGTCGTGATAGACCTTATATTCTCCCGAACGGATCTCATTCATTTATCTTCCAATAGAAAGGATATTCCCTTCTGATACTTGAATCTCGCTATGCTTCCTGAGCTTCATCAGTTATGAGGGACCTAAGAGAGTTATGCTCTTTCTACTGGACTTAACACTTAGAAGAATTTTTGTGTACCCCTTGTGCTCATTCGTCAAGTATGGAACTTAAGTGGTTCTCGGTTTCTGCTTGCCTCGTAGGGAGCCTGTTCATATCTGCACTACCTCTCCTAAGTGTAGTGTCCCCAAGGCTGAGCCCCATTGTAAACCATGTTCTGAAAGGAATTGTGATTATGTTTTATAGGCTGGTGAGCCAAGTTCTTATAAGCTGGAGGATTATGTGTTTGTTAGGCTAGGGAGCCTAAGTGTTGAAGGCCAGGAGCCTGTTGTTGTATATGTAATCATGCAGAACAATTAATAAAATATAAACACCACCATGTGCAGACCGACCACAATGAATGAGTGAAGGGGGACTGAGCATCCATAGAGTGGGCAAGGAATTAGGGGCTGGAAGGTGGGAAAGGGGCTAAGTGTTGAGCCCGGGGGCTAAGATTAGGGGGGGCTTAAGCCTGGGAATAATATTTTAATATTATCCCAAAAGAACATGTGCATTTTATGTTTTATGTTTATCCTAAGTTCCTAGAAAAGGTAAAGCATGCAAAGGGGATGCATGCTGATGGAACGCATGCAGATCCAAGGGTGACAAGTGTCAACCCTGGTGCATGCAAATAAATAGCCGAGGCGAACCGTGTGGGGGCTCTCTCATCCATTCGACCCTGGACTGTCCTAAGCGTGAACTGTGTGACCTCTGCAAGAGACCCTCATGCAATTCTGAAAATGGGGAAAAAGCCTGTGTTTGTTCTGCAAAATCCGTGTACACCCTCTGTTCTGAGAGCCGAGAAAACTGTGTTTGTTTCTGAAAAGTCGGTTCACTCTCCCCGTTCTGAACCAGGGAGTCTGTGTAATTCCCTGCGGAAATCGGTTGTCACGCAATTCCGAAAATCAACACCATGAGACCTTGTCGCCATTGCTGAGCCTGTTTGGGAAGCCCGAGTCTGTATTCTCGGTTGACTGTGGTGGCCATGCAGAGATGGACTGCGCGTGGCTTGTTGTCTAGTGCAAGTTGTGATTGAGCTTGTGTATGACCTCTCTCCAGGTGAGGGAGGTGACTGTTGTTGGAAGAGGCAGGTTGTCAGGCCTGTGAGAAACTCTTTCCAGGTGAGAGAGTTTGCTGGGAAGTGGTTTCTTCTAGAGATTGTCCAGCACTAGCTTTGGGCTCTGAGACTTCCTGATCCAGCCTGTTTTCGAGACCCAGAGAGGGAGGTTAGCACTGATGGACTGTTCTTGTGAAGGTGTATACTCCTGGGCGGAACATGCATGTGGGGAATGAGAGTCTGGTAGTAGTGGGCATAAGATGGCATCTTGGGAAGAATCCTTCTAGATATTTCGGTGTTGTTTTCCCTGTAACCTCAGCCTAGCCTAGGATTCCTTGCCTTGGGGTGGAGCTTAGTCCCAGCTTAGGGGCAACCCACTGCTGAGCTGATGAGCAGTGTGGTCTAGGGCTGGGAGGTTCGTGGAAGGCCTGCACTTGGTTGGTGGAATCTACCATTGCTAAAAGATAAGTATCTGATTATGCATTAATCATGTTTTGCATGACTATGCTACTTATGTTATCATGAATTCCGCTGTGTGTATGAATTAATGTTAAATTCTATCGGTTGTTAATTATAGCAGTAAATAATTTGTTACTCTAAGCTTTAAATGTATTTAATTGCTTAAATGCTTGTGGAACATATAATGCCTGTATGAGCTTTGTACAAAGGGGTGTTATAGTTTTCCTTTAAGAACGATTAAGCCTCGGTAGCCGAAAAAGGTGCGCTACAGTTTGGTATCAGAGCCAAGGTTTCGACACTGAGCCTAGATGGGCCAGTGGAGCGATCTTTGGACCGAGAATGCGAGGGGAAATTGGGTCTGGAAGGCCAAATTTTAGACCCTGGTTTGTTCCAGAGTGTCAAGTGGTTGCTTGACCGTGCTTACGAGCTCAGGAGGTATAGCGGTGATATGAAACCGCAACTAGTGTGGTATAAGTCCACAGGGAGAGAGGACTCCACACAAGAAGTGTTGGAGCCTTAGGATCTGTTTGGGAGGGAAGGCGAACCCTTGTGACCGTTAGATCTGGAGAATGTGCACAAGGCTTAAAGCCCTTTGGAATTGCACAGGAGTGTGGAAATCGCGATATGCGAAATCCCCGAATTAGTTGGGAACCGTCTGAGCCGTCAGATCTCGGCTGGAAAACCCGACTGCCGTTGGATCTGTCAGGATATATCTGAGGTTTAAAACCCCAGTGAATAAGGGCGAAAGCCTCGAAATAGATCTAAACCGTCTGAATGACGGAGGCCACGTGTCGTGAGATTTCCCATTTCGGGAAATCGGGAATCGCGATATTAGGAGTCCTGGTAACAAGGGATCGGGACTTTCCATGGTGGAAACCCAGGAGCAGTCGTGGATCGTCCGATTTGAGAAGGCCACATGTCGAGAGATTACCGTTTCGGGAAATCGGGGATCGAGGATTCGGAAGTTATGTTGACAAGAACTCGGACTCTAGCCTTGATAAATCCCGACCCATAAAATCGAAACGTTAGCATGTGGCTAAGTCCCAATGAACGAACGAGATTCCTTCGTAGAATCTCTGGGTCTGTAACGACCATCCGATGTGAGGAAGAGATGTCGGCCTTAAGTTGGGGCCCCCTCCTGTCCTGTTGACTACCGTGTCGCATTTTTCCTCTGCCACCTGTACTCCACTTAACAGTGCGACGGGGCCTGTTCTCATTGGCTGTTCTCCAGCCCTGTTGGGATTTGTCCCTATTGGCCGGTCGCTAGCCCTATCGGGGTACGGTGGTGGAAAAGTCGAACAATTCGACATCACTGAAGCGCTGAATCACGGAATACAAAGAGGCACTTCATTTATTTGAACCGTGATCATGACCCGCGATCACATGGGAACAGAGAGAGAGAAAAAGAGCTAGCTTGCGCTAGGCCTCCATCAGTAATTCAGGGGTTATGATTTTGTAGAAATCAACGAAAAAGTTGATTGAGGTAGCGGGTATAATTGAGGGAGAAATCGACGTTTTGGGAGATGGGAGGTGAGAAGAGGTGAACACCTTCGAAACCCGAAACCCCGAAACGTTGAAAGGATCTGCACCGTAGATCTGAGAAAGTTATGACCGTTGGATTTTTATAGGAATGGACGTGGACACATGGAGATGTACCACGTGTCAGTGGGTCAAGAAGAGAAGCGAGAGAGGTGGGACCCGATGACATCGTTAAAAAGCGACGTGGGCCTCATTAACGTGCCACATGCCACCGTAGTTGTGGGTAACAACTGTGCCATGTGGGCCTGGAGGGTAGAGTAAGTCGGAATTTCGGAAGTCGGGGATTGGAAAAGAAAGCAAGTTTGAAAGCCTCGTGGGTTGAAACCCCGAAACCTGAAGTCTCGAAATCCCAAAGTGCCAAAAATGAAAGTTTCGAAAACCCGAAAATTGCAGAGCCGAACGAGAGCTCAGAAAACTTATTTGAAATGAAATGTCTTTTGTTTTTGTTTGTACTGGCTTATAATGTTGAGGATTGTTCATGAAGTTTTAATGGCCTGACAAACTTTGAATTGAATTGCACAGTGCATGTGCAGAGTTCAACGGAGCTCAGGATTCCAGCTAACCAACGCCGAGTATGGAGTGGGGAAAGGTGCAGATTACCTCCGAAACAGGAGACGAACGGGAAGGAAAGGATGTCAATGTGGAAGTGGAAGGATCGAACTCCAATGGGCATGGAAAAGAGAAGGATAAGGAAGGACACATAATGAAAATCATTGAAGGATTGCAAAGAGAGGCCGAGGCTCGCCGAGCTGAAAGTCGAAAGCTCATGAAAGTCAGGGATCGGCAGGGTGAATTAAACCTAAAATTTTTGAAGAGCCTGGAAAGAATAGAGAAGAAACTTGAGAAGGGAAGAGACTCAAGTACGACAGAGAGTCGCAGAACCCATGGGAGAAGAAGTAGGTCGAGGAGTGGTAGCTGACATATTAGTCGCTCCCAAAGACATTCTGACAGGGAGACACACGGTAGTTCAAGCTCGTCCCCTACCAGAAAACATCAAAAATCTGGAAAGGAGGAATTGAAAGGGGAGATGAACAAAATTAAGCCTCCAACATTCGATGGAGAGCATAAGAAGGAGGAAGATGTCGAGACATGGTTTCTTGGCATGAAGAAATAATTCCAACTGCAGAATTATTCCGCCCATGCAGAAGGAAGAATTACAATGTACCAGTTGAAAGGAAAAGCATCCATGTGGTGGGATCAGTTTGTGCAAGTGCAACACATCAGAGAGAAAGAGGTCACTTGGAAGGAATTTAAGAGGTATTTTGAGAAGAAATACCTGACTAAAAGATACTATGACAGAAAGATGAAGGAGTTCTTCGAACTCAAGCTAGGCAGCATGACTATTGATGAGTATGAACGAAGTTTTCTGGAACTACTGAAGTATGTTCCATTCATCAAAGACGAGGCTGTCAAAATTCAGAGGTATTTGAGTGGACTGCCACCTTCCATTGGTAACAAGATTCAATATGATGATCCTAAGACTATGGAAGAAACAATAAGAAGGGTGAAATGCCTATACGAACAACAAAGAGAAAAGCCTACCTTTCGGAAGGCTTGGAATAACCGAAAGAGGTTTAAGAAAGAACAGAGGTAGAAGGGAAACATACCTCCCTTTTTCAGAAACAGTCTTCAGGGAAAGCCATCATTTAGAGAGCCGAGAATGACTAAAGAGGGAGCACAAAGACAGAGACAGACACCCATTCAGTGTTGGGGTTGTCAAGGAAACCACAAGTACAGAGATTGTCCCCATAAAAATGGTAAAGTGAGAACTGTACATACTGTTCAGCAAGATGAAACAGTGGAGGATATGGGTAGCAGAATGCTGAGGATCTACGCAGCCCTGGACAACAAGCAAGAAGAATTTCAATCGCACATGATTGAAGTGGAAGGTACAATCAACAACTGACCACTTGTTATTTTAATTGATTCAGGGGCTAGCCATAGTTATGTAGATCCTAGAGTGGTGGAAAGTTTGCATCTAATGAGGAGCAAACATGAGAAGTCTCGGTTAGTGCAGTTGGCCATAGGGACCAAGAGGAAGGTCATTGAATTGGTTAAGTCTTGTTCAGTGGACATGAAAGGAATGAGCACTAAGGCCGAATTGAAAATTCTACCTTTACGTTCATACGATTGCTTAATTGGGATGGACTGGTTGGACCAGCACCATGCCCTTATGGATTTCCGTAACAAGAGGTTTACATGCCTGAACGAGGAGGGAAATCAAGTAACAGTCCAAGGAATTCCCAGAGCCGTGGCTGTGAGGGAAATCTTAGCCATGCAGCTGAAGAAATGTTACCGAAAAGGCTGTCAATTATTTGCAGCTCGGGTGGAAGAAGCATCCCAAATTGTAGTCTCGAATCTGGAAGACCACAAGGTACTCAAAGAATTTAAGGATGTATTTTAGGAGGTACATGGACTACCTCCGAAGAGGGACATCGATTTTTCTAGAAATTTGATGCCTGGAGTAGCTCCAGTTTCGAAGACTCCTTATAGAATGAGCACACCAGAGCTGAAAGAGTTGCAATTGCAGCTCGAAGAACTACTAAAGAAAGGATACATTCGCCTCAGTGTGTCACCGTGGGGAGCCCCGATCCTATTCGTGAAGAAGAAATATGGGATGTTGAGGCTATGCATTGATTTTCGACAGTTGAATAAGGTCACTATCAAGAACAAGTATCCTCTGCCAAGGATCGACGATATTTTTGATCAGTTGAAGGATGCGAAAATATTTTCGAAAATAGATCTCCGATAAGGATATCACCAAGTGAGAATAAAGGATGAGGACATCAGCAAGACCGCCTTTAGAACAAGGTATGGTCATTATGAGTTCACAGTGGTGCCGTTTGGATTGTCCAACGCGCTTGCTGTTTTCATGTGCTTAATGAATGGAGTGTTCAGAAATTATTTGGACAAGTTTTTTATAGTCTTCCTGGACGATATCTTGGTGTATTCCAAGACAGAGGAAGAGCACGAACAACACTTGAGAATGGTGTTGCAGGTGTTGAGAGAACACCAGTTGTACGGAAAACTGAGCAAGTGCTCATTTTACCAAAGGCAGATTCATTACTTGGGACACATTATATCTGAAGAAGGGATAGCTGTGGATCCTGAGAAGGTACAGGCCATTCGAGAATGGCCAGCGCCAAGGAATGTGGCAGAAGTTAGATCTTTTATGGGTCTGGCAAGCTACTATAGGAGGTTTATAGTTGGATTCTCAAAGATAGCTCATTCTATCACTTCCTTGCAAAGGAAGGAGAAGAAGTTTCAGTGGACTGAAGAATGTGAGAGCAGCTTCCAGCATTTGAAGCAGCTACTAACCAGTGCTCCGATCCTGAAGATTGTAGATCCAAATAAGGATTACGTAGTGTGCACAGATGTGTGTAAGGAGGGGCTGGGAGGAGTTCTCAGCCAAGAAGGATTTGTAGTTTGTTATGAATCCTGAAATCTGAAAGAGCATGAAAAGAATTATGCCACTCACTATTTAGAGCTGGAAGCAATCGTCCATGCCTTGAGGAAATGGAGACATTACCTCATGGGCAAGAGATTCGAGTTAAGAACAGACCATAACAGTCTGAAGTATTTATTTGATCAACCGAACTTAAATGCCAGGAAAATCAGATGGCTGGAGTTTCTGTGCGAATATGACTTTGATATCAAGCATATCAAAGGGAAAGAAAATAAGGTGGCTGATGCACTCAACAGAAAAGTGCACGAATTACATGCTACAACCATTAGCATGTACAGAACTGAGATTAAAGACAGAATTTTTGAAGCTGCTAATGCTGATTTGTAGTACATAGGTCTAGTAGCAAAGCTACAACAGCGTGAGAGACCACAAACCAAGGAAAGTTACACCTTGGGAACTGATGGCTTACTTCTATATAAAAACAGAGTATATGTACCCAATGTACGAGAATTGAAGTTGGCAATTCTAAAGGAGATGCATAACGTGACTTATGCTGGACATCCTGGATATCAGAAGACTGTGGTAGCAGTCAAAAGCCATTACTTTTGTCCAGGTTTGAAGAAAGAAATCGCTGAATACATCGCCAGATGTATGGAGTGCCAAAAGGTTAAGGCTGAACATAGGCACCCAACAGGGTTGCTGCAGCCTTTACCCATTCCTGAGTGGAAATGGGATGTGGTAACAATGGATTTTATCACCGGACTACCTAGAACAAGCAAGCAGCATGATTCAATCATGGTGGTGGTGGACAAGCTTACTA
>JZKD02S2119704.1:95658-108387 GCA_000966675.3 Picea glauca
CCATTCGAAGCGCTTTATGGAAGAAAGTGCAACACTCCAGTGAGCTGGGATAATCCAGCTGACAGAGTAGTAGTTGGACCTGAGCTACTCAAAGAGATGGAAGACCAAATGATAAAAATTAAACAGAATCTAAAAGCTTCCCAGGATAGGCAGAAAAGTTACGCTGATAGTAACAGAACCCATAGAGAATTCAAAGTGGGTGACCATGTTTTCCTGAAAGTGAAAACTAACAAGAGTTCCCTAAAGCTGGGAAGTTGCGCCAAGTTGGCAGCAAGATTTTGTGGGCCATTTGAGATCCTAGAAAGGATTGGGCCGGTTGCATACATGATTTCATTACCTTCATCTATGACTGTACATAATGTGTTTCATGTTTCACTGCTTAAGAAATATGTACTTGATGCTAATCATGTTATCGATTGGAATGTGATTCAGGTGGAACCAAAAGGTGTCCTGCAAGTGCATCCTGTGCGCATATTGGACAAGAAAAGTAAACAGCTCCGGAATCGAGCTATAGAGCTTGTAAAGGTCCAGTGGACCTGGTATGGTCCTGAGGACGCGACATGGGAGCATGCAGATGTTATGCGAGCAGAGTACCTGCATCTTTTTGAAATTTTTTGAAAAGCTTGCAGATGCTATGTAAAGTTGCACTGAGGACAGTGCAAAAATAAGGGGAGGGGAATTGTAGTGTCCCCAAGGCCGAGCCCAGTTGTAAACCATGTTCTGAAAGGAATTGTGATTATGTTTTATAGGCTGGTGAGCCAATTTCTTATAAGCTGGAGGCTTATGTGTTTGTTAGGCCAGGGAGCCTAAGTGTTGAAGGCCAGGAGCCTATTGTTGTATATGTAATCATGTAGAACAATTAATAAAATATAAACACCGCCATGTGCAGACCGACCACGATGAATGAGTGAAGGGGGACTGAGCATCCATAGAGTGGGCAAGGAATTAGGGGCTGGAAGGTGGGAAAGGGGATAAGTGTTGAGCCTGGGGTCTAAGCTTAGGGGGGGCTTAAGCCTAGGAATAATATTTTAATATTATCCCAAAAGAACATGTGCATTTTATGTTTTATGTTTATCCTAAGTTCCTGGCAAAGGGAAAGCATGCAAAGGGGATGCATGCTGATGGAACACATGCAGATCCAAGGGTGACAAGTGTCAACCCTGGTGCATGCAAATAAAATAGTTGAGGTGAACCGTGTGGGGGCTCTCTCATCCATTCGACCCTGGACTGTCCTGAGCGTGAACCGTGTGACCTCTGCAAGAGACCCTCGTGCAATTTTGAAAACGGGGAAAAAGCCTATGTTTGTTCTGCAAAATCTGTGTACACCCTCTGTTCTGAGAGCCAAGAAGACTGTGTTTGTTTCTGAAAAGCCGGTTCACTCTCCCCGTTCTGAACCAGGGAGTCTGTGTAATTCCCTGTGGAAATCGCTTGTCACGCAATTCCGAAAATCAACACCATGAGACCTTGCCGCCATTGTTGAGCCTGTTTGGGAAGCCCGAGTCTGTATTCCCGGTTGACTGTGGTGGCCATGCAGAGATGGACTGTGTGTGGCTTGCTGTCCAGTGCAAGTTGTGATTGAGCTTGTGTATGACCTCTCTCCAGGTGAGGGAGGTGACTGTTGTTGGAAGAGGCAGGTTGTCAAGCATGTGAGCAACTCTTTCCAGGTGAGAGAGTTTGTTGGGAAGTGGTTTCTTCCAGAGAGTGTTCAGCACCAGCTTCGGGCTCTGAGACTTCTTGATCCGGCCTGTTGCCGAGACCCAGAGAGGGAGATTAGCACCGATGGACTGTGATTGTGAAGGTGTATACTCCCGGGCGGAACAGGCATGTGGGGAATGAGAGTCTGGTAGTAGTGGGCATAAGATGGCATCTTGGGAAGAATCCTTCTAGATATTTCTGTTTTGTTTTCCCTGTAACCTCAGCCTAGCCTAGGATTCCTTGCCTTGGGGTGGAGCTTAGTCCCAGCTCGGGGGTGACCCACTACTAAGCTGATGAGTAGTGCGGTCTAAGGTTGGGAGGTTCGTGGAAGGCCTGCACTTAGTTGGTGGAATCTACCACTGCTAAAAGATAAGTATCTGATTATGCCTTAATCATGTTTTGCATGACTGTGCTACTTATGTTATCATGAATTCTGTTGTGTGTATGAATTAATGTTAAATGCTATCGATTGTTAATTATAGCAGTAAATAATTTGTTACTCTGATCTTTAAATGTATTTAATTGCTTAAATGCTTGTGGAACATATAATGCATGTATGAGCTTTGTACAAAGGGGTGTTATAGTTTTCCTTTAAGAACGATTAAACCTCGGTAGCCGAAAAAGGTGCGCTACTCTAAGCGTATCTGACACTATCCTTCAAGGGTCTCGAAATGACTAGGAGGGTCGACATGCATTCATGAAACTATGTCCAAGGTTGACGGACATACAGTTCATGACTCTAGCTTAAATCACCACAGGATGAAAGAATTTACGAGTATAAAACATGTCATATCCATATGATTTTCTACTTGCCTAATTTTCAATTCAATCATATACAAAAGAAGGAAATATAGTATAAATCATGAAGCAACATAACCATCCCTGCAACATTCATAGGATATCCAACTTTAACTCACAGTACCACCTAAATACACAAGATATGTGATTACTTATCTATTACAGGTGGTATCCATCTAATTGACTATGGGTGTTCATCCTTCCACCCTACCATAGGCTTAGAGGCATTCATTCTTAGCACTCTGGCCACCCCTGTGCCAAGCCATGATATCACCAAGGAACTCTTGCAGTTCTCAATGATTCTTTCTATGTTCAACTTTTGCTCGGGTTTTGTTCTCTAAAACTTTCAAATATTTCTCTCTGTTATGGCCTCGATGAGGCTTATCAAATGCTCTCTCCACATCTAGCTCACGACATTCTATTCATTATCTCCTGGAGAGCTATGTGCATCTCCCTTACGATATTGCAATCTCCTCTCTTCCCTTCTCTAGTTGTCTGTGTGTATCTATCTTACCTTCCTTCTTTTTGGAAGGTTCCTGACCCATCACGTTCCTTCTGTCAGAAGGAAGCTTGAGTATACAGGTCTCTGTGGTACTTTGGGCTAACATTCTATAGTTAGAACATGCTCCCATTCATGGGGGTGGTTGATAATTCAACCATTGGTCCTTTCTTCATTAACTGATTTCTCTCCTTGGAATCTGAAGGAGGTTTATCATCCTCATCAAGGGAAATTTGGGGTTATTTGATATAATGAACCCTCTTGTATAGTTTTCACATTCTTCCTCGAGTGATATCATGGGCAGTACTTTCAAGGATTCACCCCGACAGTCAGTTATTGGCAACTCAAACAATAATACATTTACATTGTCCACATGCCTTAGCATGGTAATTCCTATTTTATGATTAATTACAAATTGGGGGAAACAAGGATATTACAATTCGCTCCCCCTTAAAGGAACACCGTCCTCGGTGTTCTTCCTCAAAAATGCCTTTCATGCCTTCCTCATTCAGCTGTTTCCGAAATCTTGATCTTTGTCACCTGATTTCAGCAATTCTTAGACAATCAAGCACGTTAATCATAGTCTTATGAAAAATCATTGCATACAAATTTCTAGGAAAGTTTTCATAATCTTAGCACAATAATTATCTGCGCAGTTTGTGGATTTGTATCCACATGGTTGTTTTGTTATCCAAGCTCATTTTTTTTCCTTGACATACCCATTGGGTGCATGATCCCAATCCATAGTTTACAATAACTATCAATATTTCATCTTCCTTGCAGTCACTCACCCTCCAGGCCCAGGCTCAAACATCGCCTTCTCTGCTATACAGTCCCTCGGGTGATCCATCTTTCCTTGCCAAGGTTTTCTCGCACAGGAAGAACTACCCACTGTGTGCATGATCCCAATATTTTACAAGAAATATTAAGGTATCCTCTTCCTTGTGGTCACTCACACTCTAGGCCTAGGCTCAGGCATCCCCTTCACTACTATACAGTCCCTCAGGTGATCCATCTTGCCCTGCCAAGGTTTTCTCACATAGGAAGAATTCCAGAGACCCTATCAAGTCTTACAATCGAGGTGTCCCTCGGAATTGCTCTGTCGAGGCTTCCCTCGGACTTGTGTTACCTCAACACAATATATTCTAGGCGATCATGGCTTACCACGAGGTTCTCATGGCTCAGCAGTAGCCATTTTTCATGCTTTTACATCTTAACATCCTTCCGACTCAACTAAAGTTAGGGACGAAGGTTACTCTCCTTTTCCCGAGTCAGTATTTATTTCATGCGAATGGATTATACTCTTTCTCACCCATATCATAGGCATATAAAAATTCACGAGACATCATCATAAATTTTAAATTCAAATTTTTCTTGTAAATATGTGACCCACGGATATCCAAATTCCACATTTTGTACCCATATTTGTTTTCATATTTGTTCCGCAAAGGAACCAGATTCATAATTATGGGGATTTCTTTCCCACAATGGTTTTGCTTTGCAAGAAATTGGTTTTCCTTATGGCTTAGAACGCTGCCATATTCAAGACTCATTTGCTTCCTGCACTTTCAACTTCAATCAGCCAAACAATTGTTAGTTTCCATGCACATGCATTTTATTGTATCTTTATAACGTCATCACAAACAATTTCAGAATTGTGCATACTAACAATCAAATTCACTTTCTCAAAAAGGAAATATCATTCCTTGCAGTTTGGATCAATAGGCAATTGGCCTTCCTTAGGGGCTTATAATACTTCCATATCCAAGACCTATTTCTTCCTGCAATTTCAACATTCCTTAGCCAAACAAGTTGTTAGTTTTCATGCACATTACCTTTTCAAAATCAAGCATACTAACAGTCCAAGTCATTTTCATCTTTTCAAGGATACAAAGCAAAAGGATACATCATCCCTTACCTATGCACCATTTCATCCTACCAATTTTATTTGTATAGAATGTAATTCAGATATCAATTGACCTTAATGAATGTGACAACATTCATGGCCACATTCATACCCAATGCACCTTTGCATTGATTTTAAGTTTCCCACACTCTACGAAAAGTACTTGGTCATGGTGCGTTGGAGCTTAGCCCAACTTTTCACCATATGGTTTATTCATTCTCATTCATTGTTACAACATGACCATAGTTCTTGCCATAGGCCAATCACGATCCCAAATCAGTACCCCTGAAACTCAAAAGTTTCACATGAATGCCTTTAAGCATTATTCCTCCATTAATAACCAGGGTGCCACCGCTCATGGCCACCCAAATTTGTTTTCCTTCAGCACTTTCATAATGTAATTAAAACATTGGAAGGTCCTCCTTCCTTACTGGAAATCCATTGTCTTCCCTCTTATGTGACATGCATTCCCTTAATGCATTCCCTTAATGCATTCCATGCAACATGTTAAATATGAGAACCTTTATTCCCAAAGAACCAATCCCCGCGACCACAGTCTAACTGGCCCGGATGGACTCTATTTTCTCTCCACGTGATCGAGAGCTGTGACCTCATCTCTATTCGTTTCGGTGCTATCCTTGCAGCTCTCATGTCCAGGTGCTATGATCCTGGCTAAACCTCTTTTCTGCAATTCAACGATGAATATTTGTCTTCCTACATATCCAACGGTTGCAATGGATTGCGAAACCTCAACTAGATCGCGGTTTAATTCTCCTTCCGATCTCTGCAATGATTACGGGTCGTTGATCTTATCGAATGACTAGTGTTTTACCTGTTAACTCCAGTGGATCTTGAAATCGATCTGACGACTAAGATTAGTTTACTTTCGATGAATGTCTCGTGTTTACTTTCGTTGTCAGGTTCTTGATTAACCTGATTTGATTAGGGCTTTCCTTTGTGATTCTCACGACCTCGAACTATAGTTGATCGAAGGGATTTCTACAATCTCTTAGTAAAGTTTTTTGACCTTTTGAGTCAATCAAAGATCATTTGGCTCAGATGCTCCCGCATCATACAATCGACCTTCACTACTAGAGGTTCATACCTCCAACATTCAGGTTCTCTTCTCGAATCATACTCTACTTGGGTATCCATGGAATACAAATGTTCTTGGATGATAGCACCCTCTTTTTTATCTTTACCTCATCAGTAGTGCTTTAGCGGGATTTTCACAGTCCTGTCAACGATCTTTCGACCACAGCCTTCCCATGGTCACCCTCTGCTTGAGGTTGCCCATTATTGGTAAGTGTCTTCCTTAATCGTTCCAATTCCTTTCTATACATAACATGCACCATTAGTTGAAATGTCAAATAAGAATACATGTATCATAACATTCAAATCCATAAAGATTTTTCAACATGCCCTAGCATATCTTTATGCACTTCATCACATTATCCTCAATGGTTTCCATGAATGCAATACATACAGTTTTCAACTGTTTTTGTAGTAATACAATCATCATCACTATGGTGTCAAGACATTTACCTTTATCAGTAAATCAACTTTCTCATTCCAGAGGAAACATAGCACATAGTAAGAAGGGAGTTAGGGAATCTCCCCTTCTTCTAGTTCTTTCTACATCGCCTGAGACTTTTCATCCCAACTGAGTTATCTCTAAGAACCTCACTGCATTTTCTTAACATGGCTTCAACCATGCCTATTCAATCAAACATACTCCTTTATTCATTCATTAGTCTTCTACTCATTACATGATGCTTTCAAAATGTAATCTAGGATTCTTATATATATAAAATCTTGTAGCTCATTGCTTAGTTTCTTAGCAGTTACTAAGGTGGTGACTCTGTTCTCTTGACAGAGTCCTTACACAATTTTTTCACCGGAAAATCCTTCAGCATGCAACTTCCTCATTGCATATCCATCACTATCTATGATGGCCTCAATCTTGAATTAGCTTTAGCTTGTCACTAAGCATTCTTTAAGGAATACAGACATGCATCTAGAGCATGTGTCCACACCTATTATAGTTTTGTTAACTTACATCCATGATATTCTTTTTGGATTTACTTCACACACACCTAGGATTTATTTTTCCTAAGGTTTTTACTTGTTTATTAGTCATAATTAGTCATTATCTAGTCTCCTATATTTTAGGGGAGAATACTCCACCTGGAGAATATTCTCTTTCAGTTGACACTTCAGTTTGATTAGTTGAGTTGAGTTTAGATGTTGCATTGGTTTTTTCACCATGAAACATTGGGATCATCACCAACTCACTACTCTTTGTTCAGTCAGTTAACTGAAGACTAGTTAACTAGTTAACTCAGCTAGGTGGCAGTTTACTCCCGTAACTGCTTGAGAGACTAGACTAGGTGGCATTTTACTCTTGTAACTGATGGTGTGTGTCCATATCAATCTAGACCACCACTATGGATCATTAGTTACTCATGTATCCTATATCTATTGTAAATTATTTACTCTTTGAGTGTGGAATACGGTTAATGAGAATTCTTCCATTCTTTCTATCTTGCTTCTTCTTTCTCAATTTATCTCTGCAAATGTGTGTCGTATTTTCTAGATATATCTATTCTATGCAGGTTCAACACATTTACAGTGCTTAACCATATGCATAATCATAAACCTATGTGTAGATTCCATAGTTATGTTTCACATCCCACCTACATCTCTATTTTAAAATCAATCAACTCATGATTGTTCACCATCATTCTCATGTGACCTTCAAGGAAGAATCAATTGCCTCTTATTATGAAAATAGAGCATCCTTGCTTGTCCACTCTTTCTTCTATTTACACTAATATTTCCTGAGGGAATGGAACACATTCCTCTTAAGCTATCATTCAAAACATAACTTTCATGACTCTTCAGAATGGAGTCAACCATGCATCCATGGTATTCGTTCAATCTTGGAAAGTGTTATGCTAGCCTTACGTTTCACTTATTAGGGAAACCATATTGGGCCTTTAGTATACTTATACTCTTACATCATACATGTGCATCACTTGCACATTTAATATCATTCGTACCTAACTGGTATTAATATCAGGCTTCATATCAAGAAGCTTCACAATGGATTAATTCCATGCACTCAAACATATACACACACAACTCAAACATTCATCATTCAAGCTCATTGCTTGCACCTTTTTCCATGTCATTCACACACATGGACATATCAGACTTCTAGATCCTTCTCCCAAGGATCTTCCAATTCATCCTTAGGATCATGTATACACATTCGTGTATAAGTAGGTGCATCTCTTACACCTTTTTACCTCATGCATTTGCTTGATAGTTTAATTTCATCATTAGTGTCCTTTAGTTTGAGATTTCAGTTACTTACAGGACTAATCTCACAATCATATCTTGTATTGATGTTTCCTTATCTCATGGAAATAACCAACCAGGGTCACTTTCTTCTTTATGCGACAACGTCTAGCAAGAAAACCTTCTTTCCTCAACGTTCATAGGGTTTTACCCATCTCACTTTTCTCTGGTCCTGAGGAGTTACATACTCCGATTTAATATAAAGAAGTAACTATATCTTCCAGGGACCCTACCTGATCTTATCAGATTCCTTTAATCCCACAAAGGTATTAACCATTATATAATCCACCATCATCAGTGCTTGAAGTTCCCACTATCCATGCTTAGAAGCAGTGTTACAAAAACTAGGTCATTCATCCTTCGGGCTTCAGCTGCCCTTGACAGAACCTTGCCACCTTCAACTATCCACATTCAAGTCTTATTATAAATGTTAATTATCATATCCCTACTCTGGTAAGAGTATTCATCACTTTGACAAGGGCTAAAGAAATTCTTCTGCTAAAATTCAACAAGAATTCCCAAATCATAGGTTCAATCTGCAATCCTTCTTCTCAAGGAGTAAATGCAGATAAAATATCTCCTTACGCGACTCGTACATGAGCCCAATCAAGAAAAGTGTTGTAACCATGCTCTGATACTGATTTGTAACACACCCACGATGGGGCATACAAAAGTTTTCTCTTTTCTTAAAGGATAGATTCTCCATCCATGGTTTCTAATTTGGAAAGTCGGGGAACTAGCCTGACCTCCCGATCAAGGATCTTCAATTCTAGAGCCAAAAGGCTCTCTGAGACCTTGATGGTCTCGTTCTGTAATAAAAAACAGACCCTTTTGACTTCCTGGTGTAGGTCTAATGGTACCCGTGACCTTCCCTTCGCGCTTCCAGAATCTCTAAGTTTGGGCGCTAGCCCCTTTTCTCTTGGCCTCTCCTTAGATGTGACCTTGTCGATGACCATGAAATTGTGGGTGCGACCACAAGTGATTTGGAGTCAAACTAATTTTGGGCCTGTAATCCTTCTCAAGTCTCCACGTGTCCTCCTCACGAAACCATGGTTTGGATTGTGGCCCACCCTCGATATTTTAAACTTCATGAAACTCCAGTCCCCGTAATGCTATGGGACCATCAATCTCGTGATCTTGACGATACTGTCTGAATCGATGGTTCAGATTTGCGCCTCTCAAATCTAGGGACTCGATCTATCCCTCCTATATCAATGACTGTGATCTCTTCACAATTCTGGACTTCACGGTTTTGAAATCTCAAACCCTTCTTCTTTCGTACTTCAACCTTTCGGAGCTGAGGATATGCATACACCTGTCCTGATCGATCAACAGTCTCGCTTCCACTTTGGGTGTTTGACCATTCAACCCAAATATACGGTCCTCCAACCCTCTTCACGATCGATGGTCGAGATCTCGTTCGGGTTTTAGACTTCTAAGATCTCAAATATCAAAATTTTTTCCCAATGAATTTTATCTGAAGGTTACAATCCTCTGAACTGTGTCTTCCTGATCTAACGATCGAGGATTACTTCGGGTCTTCACCCGGAGCTCATAGATATACGCCACGTGTCCTTCGAATCCAACGACTATGAATCACTTCAGGACTTTACTCGAAGTTCATGGATTCACGCCACGTCTCCCTTAGATCTGTCGGTCCAGGTTCACTTCAAGTCTTCGGGCCTTTTGGGTTCAGCAATATCAATTCTCAAGAAGAAACCCCACTATAATCTTCCCGGAGCTCTTGATTTGTTGACAAGTGTCTCTTTGCCAATCGACGGATCACGACTCTTCAGCTCTTTGGGCTTTGGGAATCTCAATTTTCAAACTTTCCCCCTCCCGGACTCACTGTATCTGACAGCTCATATCCACTCTAGCGATCTGACGCTAGAAGTTTACCCTGAACAATCTGGTGGCTCAGATCTATTCCTACAATTAGACGATTGAGATTCTACTTCGATTTTCTAGCTCTTCGGGCTTCAGAAACTTCGAGGCTCAATCCTTGACAGGTTCTCTCTCCTGTGCTTGTGAACGTTAAGACTCGTGCACCTTCCTCAGATCCAACAGTTATTGATCCTTTTCACTGTGATCCAATGACCATTGTCGCTCCTCCTTCTGAGCTTCTTATTTCTCTCACTTGGTAGATTTATCAGTCTTCAAAGGTTTCAAACCTTTGCTCCTCCTACAAGTCCTACTCTTGGATCTCGTCAACACTTATGATAAGTGTTATTCCTTATGAGCTTGGTTCTTAGGGGATATCGAGTTCCCACATACTCCTTGCATTAATCTACTCGCGTCAGATCAGTGTTCCACAACCTTCCTTGATCCAATGGTCCAAATCACATTGCAACTTCGGATTTCGAAAGTTTAATCATGCCAACGTGCGATTATCCCGATGTGCGGACTCCGATCTTGCCAATACGATGGTCAAGGAGGGTCCCGAAAGATCCTTGGATCTACGATCCAGATCACATCTTGATTTCGGTTTTTAGATTTCAGAGAAGCCGTCCCCTTCACGATGATTACCAAAATTCGTCGAACTTGCGAAGATTGAAGGAATCGAGGCATTAATGTCTGTGCTCCTTATTCAAATCTAATGGTCATGACAAACTGTAGATTATCCCGAATGGATCTCGTTCATTCATCTTCCAATTGAAAGGATGTTCCCTTCCGATACTTGAATCTCACTATCCTTCCTGAGCTTCATCAGTTATGAAGGACCTAAAAGCGTTACGCTCTTTCTACTGGACTTAACACTTAGAAGAATTTTTGCATACCCTTGCGCTCATTCATCAAGTCGGGGACTTAAGTGGTTCTTGGTTTCTTCTTGCCTCGCAGGGAACCTGTTCATATCTGCACTACCTCTCTTGAGCGTAACTGACTCTGTCCTTATAGGGTCTCAAAACGACTAGGAGTGTCAACATGCATTCATGAAACTGTGTCCAAGGTCAATGGACATACAGTTCGTGACTCTAGCTTAAACCACCACAGGACGCAAGCATTTACGAGTATAAAAAATTTCCTATCCATATGATTTCCTATTTTCCTAATTTCACATTCAAGCAGATAGAAAAGAAGGAAATTGACCTAGGGGATCAAATTTTGCTCAAAAATTCAAAGTGCTCAGAATCGCTTCAAATCAAATGGGAGCGTTGGCCTCGTCGTCACGAACCCAACACAACTCATTTGGGTTCAAACGGACATCGGGAGAGAGAGATATCACGTTCTGTTCAAAACAACAAACAGGTAAAAAAAAGGGATGCTGACTGTACAGTCCGTACGGACGCTGACGTGGCAGACCGTATGACACGTGGCAGGGTTGTAAGACATGTGGCAGGCAGTTGTGTGGATAGTTGGCATATTACGTGGCTTGTTTGCAGTGAATTGAATGGCGACACGTGGCCCAATCAATGGCCGCCACATGTCACCTATATATTGGTTTAAAATTTGTGCAATCGGTAGGACTCAACCTCGTGACCTCCGGGCAGGGGAAGAGACTTGGGAAGGGTCACCCAAATGGCACGCCACCATATGTGCCTTGTTATATATATGGCAAACATTATATTTAAATTGAAATATATTGTATGTTGGGGCGCGGACCGGGCCGGGGCTTAGCCTTGGCCCCCGGTCCCGTGTGTATACAATGTAACCACCGTTACCATATGCGTGCCCTCTGATCATTTGCTATATTAGCCTTTTCATATGAGCCCTGGTCGTATGGATATACGACGTGACTACGGGCGCGCCTTTTCTAACCGTTTTAAACTTTGGCCCTTTATATATTAGCATGCGGTCGTATGGCGCTTCATATGCCCTCGATATTAGACGGTTAAGGGCCAGTGCTTAACCGTTCGACAGTTTGTACCAGTTGTGCGGTTGCGCCCGGTGTTGGGTTTTTCCACATAAAAGAACGTGGGGGCTACGTTGAGGCAACAAGGGTGCATTTTGGCAATCCAGAGACAACAAGTTTGAAGGGGAACTTCCAGGAAGCCTATCTTCTTCAATTTTTGGCCAAACAAGGTGTCGAAAAAGCCCAGCTAGGAGTTTTTGGACGTTCTGGAGCCATTGGAGCCATTTGGCATTTTGAGCATTGTAAAGCACATATTTGAGAACTTTGAGCAAATAATACAAAAGATCCATTGGAAGCTGGACCAGGAGATGTATCCCAAGAGAGGGGTGAACTCCTTTATCATTTGTTGTGTTATGTGTTTTCTGTTCATTGTTTATGGCTGCTGTTTATATGCATCTTGAATGAGTAATTTATATAAAAGATTGTGTTGCAAAGTTGATCCATTTTCATTTTAACACATGAATTAAAACTTGCAATTAATTTCAAGAATACAAGTCCTTTTTATTTTTAGATCAAGTTGGTATCAGAGCATAGGTTTTTGAAGACTTGATTATTTGCAAGCGTTTTGTTTTCTGATGCTCACAAGGTTGAAACTCACAAGAGGAGAAGGTCAACTTG
>JZKD02S2119704.1:179433-189852 GCA_000966675.3 Picea glauca
TATATATATATATATATATATATATATATAATTGTAAAAATATTTACAACAAAAGATGAAGCTAATAACCACTGTGAATCCATTGCTATATATCTATCACAACCAAAGGATAATAACAATAAATAATAAATTACAAATTAACAATTAGTTTAAAACTTTTAATATCAATCTCGTTTGTCTTTTCTTTTCAAGACTTTCATTTATGAAATTTCCCACATGTATTATGTAATCATCTTTGTTATCATATATTAAAAAAAAAATTCTTTTAAGATATAATAAAAACATGAAATTTCTCGTGGATGTATTATGTAATTATCTTTGTTATTATATCTCAAAAAAAATACTTTTAAGATATAATTTTTTTTTTTTTTACTGTATAAATATTATTAGAGGCATCTTTTCTTTAAAAAATAATTAAAAACCACTTTTACAATGCTTCACAATATGACACATACCCATTGCCTTTTTCATCTGCTTCCTAACATTTATACATTTTAAAGTTGTTTCTAGGACATAACACCCCTCTGTCAGTAACATGTGTAGGTTCCATGAGAGCCACCATATGACTTTAAGGTGTTGTCACATTAGAGAGAGCGACATAACACCCCTCTCTCGGTAACACTGTTTAGGTGCCATGAGAGCCACCAAATGACCTTAAGGTACTGTCACGTAAGAGAGAGTTGGATGAAATCTTTGTTGACTATATTAGTGCTCATTAAACCTCCTAATATAGAGTAAATCTCAAAGATTAAGATCAAATGAAGAAATACGATAGAGATGATCTGTGCAAATTCCTTACTGAAGAAAAACCCCAAAAATATTTCCATACCTAAGGGCCAAGCAAACAAGGAGGTGTTGGCTAGTGAAAATTAATGTTGATAAGGTAATTTGATAGTTAAGTTCACTTCGATTTGGCTTTATAATTACTTTTAGTAAAAGGATTTCAATTTGATTTGGTAAAATCAACCAACACTCCCTACACTGACACTTAGATTATAAAAGTGAAATCAGTTAATTTGAGAAGTTGTTCCCATTAAAATAGCTAAAGTATCTTGTTATTTGTATATGAAATTAGTTCGGCCTTGATTGAATCCCCTTCATTTCAACACATTGGACAACACTTGTACAATGCTACAAGGGTACGATAAATGAAATAATAACATTCAATTGTGAATGCAATAATAACATTTAACTCTCTCTAACAATTCAACACACAACCGCTCATGTCATCGACAGAAAGTCAACCACGACAATGAGAAGGAAAGAAGCAAACTATGGATCATGCAAACTACACACTACTCTTTTGTACTTTTTTTTTCTAGTAGAAAATTGCACATTATATTAAGATATATAATCTATTCACATTGTCAAAAATATTACAACCATAGGACTCACCTTGAGTAATATCCACTAGCCATATCATAGAAGCTACAAAGTACAATAATGAACCCTTAAAAAAAAACTATCTAATGAGATTGTCCAAATAGTAGACAAAACTTTTAAAAATAAAAGTTTTTTTTTTTTTTTTTTGTCTTACAAACATACCAAAAAGATTACCATCCTATATGAATTCTCATAGATAGAGTCCACTAAAGTATCAATTAATACAGCTTTAAAAAGTGTCTTGGTCCCTCATGACCATCTACCCACTGATTGTAAGCTATGGCTCATGGACGCGCAGTAAGGGCCTTTTTTGATAAAATATCATCCTCAAGATTCTCTTCTTTGTAGACATGCGCAAAGGTAATGACTGAAAAGAACTGGAAGAGTCAATTTATCATGTCCTTCCAACAGACTATAGAGATTGCCTGAAGAGATCCTTTGTTATTTAGCCAGTCAATTACAATTTTTGAATCCCCTATGACATGGAAGTCTGTGATAGAAAGCCTTTGAGCCAAGGATAGAGCAGCCCAAGCACCCAAAATTTTCTCTCTTGCATTTGATCCTCCTCCACAATTGAGTGTCCACCTATAGAATGAATGATCATTGATCTTGATGACTCCACCCACTCCACTTTGTTCCCCATTTTTTTGAGCTGCCCCATCGAACCATCCTATAATTCTATTAAGTGGAAAAATATGGGCAAAACGTCTAATGGAGTGTAGAGTTTCTTTTGGTCTATGGATTTTCACTGTGCCTATGGAGAGATAAAATACCTTCTCCAAATATGGAGACCTTGACTCGAAAATAGACAAGTTTTTTTCTAACCAAATGAACCAACATATGAATGATGGCAAGGATGAAAGACTATGATTCTGGATGGCCCAAAATGCAAAACAATCCTTCACTAAAGCTCCTTTCCACCTTGTAGATAACTTGTAATTCTCTTCGATGTTTTTCCAAACAGTGCGAGTGAAAGGGCAGTGTACAAAAAGATGTATAACAGATTCCTCCTTTCCTTTGCAAAGATGACATAATCTTGGCCCATACCAACCTCTCTTTTGGAGATTATTCCAAGTGAGTAATTTGTCTTCAATGAGAAGCCTGGAAAAAAGTTTAATCTTTTGTGGGCAATCCCAGCCCCACATATTTCTCCTCCAACCTCCTATTTTGTTCTTCCACAACTCGGCTGACAACGCATTGTATACATTATTTGTTGTTAACAAACCTGAACAATCACCACCAGTCCACCTTAACTCATCCTGTCTGTCAGAAATAGCAATGCCAACTCCAATCAAGCTCATCCTGTACCGGTCCTATTCAAAAGCATAGTCACCCTCTAGTCCCAAATTTGTGTTGTCAAGCCAATTGGAGCAGATCTACCCCTAGATAGAATATTGACTAGTTTGAAAAAGAAAATAATTTTTTTTGCTATTTAAGTGAGTACTCAACTCAGCAGAAAGAAAGGAAACCTTCCCCATACCCAAAATTTCATCCTTTCCAGTAATAATGGAATCACCCGCACCCAGTTTCCACGCCAGCCAGTGCACAATCAAAGGTAAAGAGTTCAGAAGGTTCTTCCAGGTTTGGGAGCCAAAAGACGAAACTGGCAGAGCTGAGGACAACCAAGTTGTCACCGAAATATGTGGGAAGTATTTATGTTTTAAAACCCGTTGCCAAATTCCTGGATGCATCAATCCGTGCCACGACGATTTTTCAACCAATGCTCTCTAGAAACAGAAGATGTTTCCAAGTCCCCAACCGCCAAACACTTTAGGTTTTGATATAGTCTCCCAATTGCATAAGTGAAAATATGAAGTTTGTTTATTACCAGACCAGAGAAAGGAAAATACCAGTTTACGAATCTGGTTCAAAACTGTAGCCGGGATGTGTGCCAAGGCTAACCAATACACCGGTTGGATTTCAAGCACCGATTTTATCAAAACATATCTACTTCCTAGAGAAAGAAAATGATTTCACCAGCGATGAATTCTATTCTCATATTTCAGCAATAGCCACTGCTAGTCCGCCATCTTGTAGCTATCAATCTTTAAATAAAGACCCAAATATTTAAACCCAACCGAAAGACTCAATAAGATGGAATGAAACAACGAATTCAAATTATCAAGAAAATCCTGTTGGAAACCAAAGTGTAGGAAGGTAGACTTATTAACATTGATCTCCAATCCAGATGCACCACATAATGCATATAAAAGTGTGTGGATTTCCTGCCATTCAAAAAAAGAAGCTTTAGACATAATAAGCACATCATCCACAAATAGTAGATGGAGAATATTTACCATCCTAGAAACCTTTATACCCATCAACTTCCCTTCAGTATGATTTTTTTTTAGAGAGAGGCTCAAACCCTCCATCACTAGGATAAACAACATAGGGGACAATGGGCATCCCTGACACAATCCTCTGCCACTATTGAAGAATTCAGTGGCCTCCCCATTGATCAAAATGACATATGTTGTTGAGGCAACACATCCCGTAATCCACTTAGTCATAAGATGTCCAAATCCACATTGAATAAGCATAAGCCTTAGACAATCCCAATTAGTGCAATCATAAGCTTTTTTAAATTCAATTTCCAAATAATAGCCTGAAGTTTTTTTTCTTTAATGTTGTGAAGGCACTCCCGTGTTGTTCCAATAGAATCAAGAATCTGTCTACCCTTTAGGAAACCCAACTGTTCATTGGACAATGTACGAGAGAGATTTGGTCTGATTCTCCTCACAATTATCTTTGTAATAATCTTATAACAAGGATTGCATAGAGCTATAGGACAAAAGTCATAGAAGGAAGTAGGATGATTGGTTTTCGGAATCAGAGCTATGAAAGTAGAGTTAATCGGATGGAATACTTCCCCAAAAATTATGGTTTCCTCAACCATAACAAGTAAATCTAGACTAACCATATCAAACAAGTGAAGGAAGAATTCTACAGTCCACCCATTCGGGCTAAGACTTTTGTCCTTGGAAAAACCTTTAATAACTTCTGATAATTCCTCAAGTGTACAGGGATGTTCTAAAGAGGTGACTTCTTCCTCCAATACAAGCTTTGGGTACAAGCTAATAGTATCCAAATGTGCACGCAAATTTAGCTGCCCCGTGTCTTGAAAAAAAGAATTAAAATAAGATACCACTTCACCTTTAATTGCATCCTGACCAGAGTGAACTCTGCCTTCTTCATCAGTTATGTCCCAAAGATGTTTTTTGTTTCTCCTATAGCTCGCAAATCTGTGAAAAAACTTTGTGTTATTATCTCCACTCTTAATCTAGATAGCCCTACTCTTCTGCCTCCAACTTTCTTCTTCGACCAATAGGAATTTGTTATGATCCTCCTCTAACAAACTCAAATGATGATCTAAATCATTAGTGAGAGAACCTTTATATTTCTGAACATAGAGCAATTCCAAATCAGCGTCCAACTTTAAAAAAAAATCTTGTTCCCGAATACGTTTTGCTTTTGACCAAGATTTAACTTGATTTTTAAGAAGTGAAAGCTTCTTGACTAATCTTCTTTGTGCCCCTTCGACTAACTGAAAATGGGCATCATACCAAACTTCACTAGCTAAAGTGGCAAAAGAATCATCCCGTAACCAAACATGATTGAACTTAAAATGATGAGTTGTCGTCGGTAGACCAATATCTAGTTGTAGAATAATAGGAGTATGATCAGAAAAGTATGGAAATTCCACCCACGATCTATACCGCATAGTTGGGCTAATCAAATCCTCCGCCACAAAAAATATATCAAGTCTTTTAGCAATACTGAAATCTCCTATTCTACCATTATGCCACGTTGCAGCCAGCTCAATGGGATCCACATCCACCAAGGATGAATTATCAAATAAGTCCTTGAAATAGATTGCCAAAGGGTATGTCAAGGCTGCCAAACCCCAAATCTCATCTGAGTTTAAGGTGAAGTTCAGATCCCCTGCCAAAATCAGATCTACATGTGCTAACAGACCCCTATCTTCCAAGTTTTTCTAGAATAACTTTCGATCTATGCAAGGACCATAAAAATTCAGAAGTGAAAGCCTCCTTTTATCAACTAGACTGGAACCTGTCAAAAAAATGATGCCACAAGCGAGGACAAGAGAGAAAACAAAAAATCCTGGATCCCATGAAACGAGCACCCCCCGCCCCGAGTTACCAACCGAGCTAACTACACAATACATCCAATCTAGCTTGAGAGAAAACATGAAATCCCTTGCCTTTTCTTCATTCGTTAAAGTCTCTTGTAAAAAAATAACATGTGGTAAAGTCTTTGAGAGAAGCCTGCACATAGAGGCCATTTTTATTGGTCCTCCTACCCATCCGATGTTAAGAGAGAGCATAATCCTGATTTTTCCCTTGCGAGGGCTTTAATGCCTCTAAGCACCCCCTGTTCAATAATAGTTTGTGAATGATTGGCCGAAAAGGAGAGGTTTGTACCCATTTTTTTTTTTTCGGGCACTTCTAGACTTAACAGGAGATAACTCAAGTCCCAGACCCCGAGACCAAGAAAGATCCTTACGATATGAGACTTTTGAACAAACAAAGACTGTAGCCACAATACTGGGTTCCCCCAAAACCACCATAGCTTTCCCTAAAAAGGTCGGGATAGGAACATGAATAATAACCTCCCTATAAGAAGGTACCATTTCGGATAACATCCTATCCAAAAAAATCTATATATCAATATGGAAAGGAATAAAAAAATTTCCTTTAGTAACATAAATATAGGTATGTGACCAATATATAACAACATTAAATAACAAATATAGAATAATAATAAGATATCTATATATAACAACATCAATAGTAGATACATAATAATAACGAGAGATAACCAAAAAAAAACACTATCAAACACAATAATATTTTATGAGATCAAACTTTAAATAAAAAATAATAACAAGAAATAACAAAAAAAACACTATCAAATACAATAATCTTTTATCAGATTATATTATAAACAAATAAAATACAAATACATAATTTTCACTCCATCTCCCTCCATCTTATATTATAAATAAAATATAAATAATAAATTAAACATTAAGAGTTGAATTCACCTGTACATAATTATACTAGCAATATTTTAAACACCACCGAAAAAATAAATATATTAAAAATTAAAACATCCCTCAAATGTATAAAGACATAATTTTTTATAATTTCATAAATTCCACTCCATTCAATTAATTTCATAAATTCCATTGGTACATAAACAAGTTATTTACTCGATTTTGCAAAATAAAGTTACAAAGTTATGTGATGTATTTAACTTTACAATATTTTGCCAAATTCAAGAATAAATTTATGTGATTTAAATATAGTTGTACGTTTTCATGATAATATGTGTCTAGACTCTACTAATATGTCTTAAATGTTGTAAAGAGCTCTTCACTTCAGCGATCAATATCCATCCTGCTACGCAATATTGAATGTTGTGACGGGTGGAATATAGGTCATCAGATCTGAATTGTTTTCAGATATGACGACCTATATTCTACCTACTGCAACATTCAATGCTACATAGTAGATTGAATATTACTTTCCCTCCGCTTGAATCTCCATTGTGAAACATATTGATACTGCTTTATGACATTGAACAAATTAGAAACAGATTGAGACCACGATTTTCTATCCTGATTCTGATTGTTATTGACCTTCCTATAATTTAAGAGGACTTCTCGGCTTGTTCTTGTTAGAGGACCTATGTTTCCCTTGTTGATCATCAAGTTGGAGAAGTTGGAGAAAAGATCGGTTTGACTACTGTTGCAATTACTCACGATAGAAATCGTGCTTGCCTCGGTCATGGAAGTAGTTCTTGATTTGACTGTAGAAGACCCATGTTATTTTGGAGATTATTGAAGTAGTTGTTGTCAAATGTATCTAAAGTGGTTGTTCTAAATAAAAATATGTGTAATCGGAAAAACTTATAGAGCAGTGAAAGATGATATCGAAGTTCAAAGTTTAGAACAACTCGAGGGAGAAGTCATTTTGTTTGCTTAACAATGTTTTCGTTCCCACTTCTCAACGGAGGAGATGACGTTCTTTTCGGGACCGATATCCTTAATTGCAAGAATTCATACAATAGATTCGATGGGTTGGTCGTAGGCCTTATGCCAAAATGTCAAGAGCTCTATTTGTTGGGACAACGAAAGCCCTAAAAAGGAAAAAATGCCATCTATGAATAGTTCCTGAACATCCTTAATAATGGTGTTGCATTGGTGAAAAAGTGCAAGAATACTAGTAATTTTAACCATAGTTACCAAATTTAAATTTGATTTGATATGAAAAAAAAACTCCTTAAAATTCAATATAAAAAAAAATCGAAAGCATACATCTTACAAATACTCAAATATATTATTTTTTTCAAAATTTAAAAAAATCCAAATAAAAAATAAAACTATAAAACAATATAGAAAAAAATAATGAAGAATACATCTTACAAATACTTAAATATATTATTTTTTTCAAAATTTTAGAAAATCCAAATGGAAAATAAAACTATAAAACAATAAAAAAAATAAAAAAAAATAATGAGGAACCATAAAATAAGTGATTTTTTTTCCTGAGAAAGCGACTATTAAATCATTTTAGAACCTCACTATTAAATTATATTGGAGCTTTTGAGCACTTTTGAACAATCACACTTGGTTGATCAATTCAAAACCTCACTATTAAATTGTCTACTAGTTCCGTTAATGGTCTTCAATAATATTTTTAGTTTGGGCACAACTATTTCTAAAAGGAAGTCACATGGGAATGATGGGTCAATATTCTTGATAAATTTGTTAGGACAGGATCCCATGCTTAATCATGTTTGCAACTTTTAACTCCATTTTTTTCACACCTTGTCCAAAACTAAGATTAATTGATCAAAGAAACAATTGTTGTTATTTTACCAAATTGTATAAATTATAGTTTTTCAGATTTATGAACTAGTCCAATCATAAAACCGAGACTTTAAGTCTCGAAACTATTAATCAATTTTTTTTATTTAATTTTAATTACATGTGAATCTCCATATTCATTCTTTAAAAGAGAGGTCTTATAGGCTAGACACATGTCAAAAGGACATAAACAAAACATACCAAACATATTGATGTAATGATAAGAAATGAAATTTTAAAAAGACAAGAATATTCTTTTCTTCTTTTTTAAATTCATAGAGTTATAAGATTAAGCTTTCATTAATGTTATAAATAAAGGTTATAAGGCTTGAACTCGTACAACAAATGACAAAGTCAAAACCATATTTATTAGACTAAGAAAATTCAATATTCTAACTATGAGTCAGGGTATGATTCTAGGTGCTTGCTTAATATTTTCACAATTCCGCTACTGAATTCTTCCACCTTTGGCTTCTATGGAAATTTGGTTTGATGGCGAGTAGGGTTGGAGCAACATCTAAAATTTGTAATTAATTGTTGTAGGGTTCAAGTATTTCTACAATAATATTTAGTAAATGGATTTGGCCTTGTTCTTCGTCCATGGATTTTTTTGCTATGAGAGCTTAAGTAATAAATTTTAAAATGATGAAGAAGTGTTGCAATAAATTATCCCAAATATGCTCCATGCTGAAATTTTATTTAATTATTGCAAGGTTAGAAGGGAGGGAGATTTATATAGTTCAATATGAGAGAGATGTATAACTTGACAGTGGTATAAGTTGATTAATATAATGTTTTGAAAAAATAAAAAAATAACAGCCCAATAATACTTATATAGCCATGTCTAAAACTCCCATGGAATTTACTACATAAACAAATGAAACAAGCCACTATAGGCACAAGAAGGATATCTTTGTTACTATACCTTGTTTTCATGGAGTGCACCACCTAATCCGTAGCCAACGGTTTACTAGGTTTCACGGGATGGGCATGAAAGAAGGTGGGATTGTTAGTGGGAGACCCTCTTGGTGGCTCCTTCTTTTAGGCCTTGTCTCTGCCTCCCATGGCTTCCAGAAGAGGGTTTTTAAAATCATGTAACTGGAAAAACATTTTATTTTTTATTGGAATCTTTGTTCACTAAATGGAATGCCACAACACAAAATATTATCCATATCAATTATGGAGCAAGGAAATTTATCAATGGATTATCTTCACTGCATATTCCCATATCACAAAAACTTTATCCAATTTCTCAACGGTTTTTGCAACCTTGAATTTCAAATTTATTCAGATAAAAACAGAGAGCAGAGTCAGTAGAGAAAACTAACCTTTTTTGGTGAGCCACTGGATAGTAGAAATTGCTCGCACCAGTGCTCACCACGTGAACCTCTGTAACTGCTATGCTCCATTGCTTAGTACTCTCAGTCGTGGTTCTCTGTAACTGTGATCACTCAAAAGAATGCAACGAGGAAATTAGTTTAGGGTTTTTAGTTATAATTTACCCCCATTCTTTTTAATTTTTTCAATTTGGTCAAACCGATTATCTTGTGGGTGAGTGCAAGCTAATAATGGTCTCTCATGACACGTTAGTGGCAATGTAAACTTGCAAAAATAACAATATGTTAACTTGGAGGGATTATTCAAGGTACTTTTACAATGAATTTGAATATGGTGTAAGAAGATGAAACGTATGAAATTGAATTAGATTTCCAAATATACATCTTTTATTTATAGACATTGTGAATAACTAGGTCAAATTTGATTTTTTCTAATAGTGTTATCTTATTTTTCCAACAAAATATAAGGTATATGTTTTCGTTCATGCAGGTCTTGAGTGTCTTAAACTTGTATACTTGTAGAGAAACCATTTTTCTTGTGCCGTGTATTTTTTGGAAATTTTTTAATATTTTTTAAAAATTATCAAAGTCAACATATGCCTGAAATTACAATGACTTTTGTTCGTGCAGGTTAAAAGAGTCTTAAAATGATCATTTTTTTTTTTTTTTTTAGATCATAGGTATCAGTATCCTCTTGTGCCGCATATAACTCATTTGATAAATGGTTAAGACGAGAAAATGTTAAAGAAGGAATAAGAGAGGTATGTATTCTAGTATCTTGATACATGTGAAGACAAAATAGTGTAG
>JZKD02S2119704.1:193597-241497 GCA_000966675.3 Picea glauca
GACCTATACCACGACATAGAGCTATACATAGATTTATACATTGACCTAGATATTGATATAGACCATGACATATATCCCCCCATACTCTCACTCTCTCAATCTCTACCTCGAATACTCTCACTCTCTCAATATCTACCTCCCCATATACATAGACCTAGATCATGACCTAGATCACAACCACAAACTATACCATGACCTTCACCATGACATTGAGATAGAGCTATATTTAGACAATGGCCTAGATTTTGACGTAGATCATGACCCAGACCACGACATAGAGCTAGATCTAGATTTAGAAGTTGACCTAGAGCTTGACAATGCCCAAAATAATTAATCCTATCATGACTTATTGTTTTTCCTCTATTACTCATTATATTTAACCTACACATAGATATATATTAATTCACTCACATAAAGAATATTACTTTGTAGATTCGTGAAATCAAAGTTCATACCTACTATACTATGCTTTGCCAACCTCAAGGAATTTATATTAGCAAAGAAAACAAACTGCAAAAGAAAAAATGTAAATGAAATGAATGAAAATGGTGTTCTCTTTGCAATGCATTCTTTGATATCCACCCCTTCCTAGAAAATATATAATATAACCCTAATCATAATCTGATCAGATCCGACACTACAAAGGGTGCACTTCAACTTCAAGTCTTTCTGCCTCAAATGGTCATTTCAACTCGGGTGTACTACAATCTCATGATATCTTGGCCTCCAAATGGTTCATTGCAATCTCACTATCTCTTTGCCTCCAAACGATCATGTTGGCCCTTTACCAGGTTTTGTGGAAATGCTGGTCATGTTTGACCAATTTTGGGGACTTCAACAGAATGGTCGAAGATGGAGCACCAGGCGAAGTGAATATTGCGGGATCTTGCCCCCTTTTGTGGGGTTTTTGGGTTTAGGGTTTATGTAATAGGTATGGAATGTTGGCCCATGGGTCTTACCCATGCTTAGTCCCCTTTTGTAATGTATAAATAGATATCTAGGAGATGTAAGAAACACCCTAGATATAAGAGGTATGCAGTGCTAAGTGTTGTATTGTGCTAAGTGCAAGTGATGTAAGCAGTTGGATCTATGTGATTGAGTTAGCTCTGTGCACATTGTGTATTGGGAACTTGCAGGGCTAAGTGCAAGTGTTGTACGAAAGGCTTTTTGTTGTGCCAACCTCATGGAAGAAGGATCTGGCGAGGTGCACGTAGATCTCCTGTCCTATGCGAAGTTGGTTTTGAGGCTCTATGCATGTAAGGATATTGACAGAAGATAATAAAGAAGACAAAGAGTTGGTGGACATAGCCCCACGCTGGGGGTGAACCACGTATATCCTGTGTTATGGTTTCTTTGTGTGATTGATGTGATTTATGCTTAGTGTTGTCATATTTATGTATGTTAGATGCATCTATTATAGTAGCTTAGTGTTTAGTAATGTGAATGAATGCTAGATCTGCTCTATTTCTATGTGCTAAGTGCTTGGGTGTGTTAGATCTTGTTGAATACTACACTGTTCTGTAATTAGGGTTTTTCCTGTGATGTGAATAAGGGTTAAATTCTAATGAATGTTAACTGCTAAGTGCTCTGTTAAGTATTGTAATCATATATCTGTGTCCCAGCTAGGTTGCAGACACTTGAGTCCTAAACCCCCCCCTGCCTCTACCTCGGGTGAGACTTCATCTGCTTCGTAGGTGTTGTCGAAAGGTTCGATAGTTAGGGTTTTGTTGGTGCATTGTTGTAGCATTGAACCCTGGGTCTGCCCCTGTGCCAACAAATGGTTCCATTGTCGGGACCTGAAACTGTGATTGCTGGGAGCTGAAGAAAAGAGAAAGCTATGTGCATAGATATTTTGTTGTAGTATGCAATACTCTACTTGACTTGTGAAGATTTGTGCTAAGAAAAGAAGTTTGATCTGAAGAAAAGAGGTAAGATCATAAATCTTTTTACTTTGATAAAGGTAAGATAAGTGGAATTGTTTTCTTCGAAAGAATGGATCTAGGTATGTTTGATAGATTTGGTACTAGTCTAAAAACTAGGGCACAACTCGAAGAAAGAAGATATGATATGAATATATCTGATAGAAATAGTGAAAGACATGTTATTCCTATGCATAGAAAGAATTGTTGGACTAACAAGTGGATGTAGGATCCTAGAAAGAATTTTTTGCAGGTCCATCACTATGATCCCAGTGCACAGTACAAGAAAGGTTGGGGATCGTTTAAGAGAAAGAGAGGATTGAATCTTTGTTATAGTTGTAGAAGACCAGGACATCTTACTAAGGAATTCCCTGGTAGAAGTCCTATTTTCCTTTGTTGTAAAGCTACTAAACATGAAGTTTTGGATTTCCCTAGAATGACTGCTAAAGTTGAAAAGATGAATATGAGACAAGAAAACCTTGAGGAAGGACAAGAACCTAAGAATATGATAAAAAACCAGAAAGAATCAGAGACTATATTATTGCAGATGAAAGAAACAATGAATGATCATAGAGATACCTATTTATTAGAGATCTTAAAAGAGAAAGTGTGCATAGAAGAAAGAATAGGAGACTTTGACATAGAATGTGTATTGGATGTAGAAACACAGGTGAACATTATGTCAAAAAGTACTTGGGAAATATTAGGAAATCCTGCTATGGTTCCTTCACTGGGAGGAATAGGATTGTTTAAAGGAAAGTTGAAAACTCTATGTGGAAGACTTACCCATGTACCTATGAGTGCTCATGGAACATCGACAAAAGAATAATTAGAGGTCATTAAGTTTGCTAAGAACAACGCTCCTTTTTCACTTTTGTTAGGAAGGACTTGGATTGAGAAAGATCAGATCTGAAGGAAAGAAGAAGAGGAAGCTCTAGAACAAAAAAGAAAGAATTAATAGATTTCATGGCTAGGAGAATAGTGCGCTTACTAGAAGAACAGGAGGACAAGTCGAAGCAACTGAGGGCCAAAGACTTAGCTGTCGAAGTTGAAAGAACGCAAGAAGACTTAGAGAACTTATCCATACATGAAAGTAGAGAATCTACTCCAGAAACAATAAGAGAAGAAGTATTACCCTCAAACCCTATGAAAGACCCTCAACAATGCGAAGTTACTATGCCAAGAGGAGATAAGAACAAGAATGGAAAGAGGAATCCAGAGATGCAGATCATAGGAAAGAAAGATAGAAAACTCGGTAAGAAGAAAGAAAATCTATAAAAATTGCAAGATGTTCCAGAGAGGACTTCGCAGAAGAAACACTTTCAAAACTTGAACCTCATTGGAATAGCATAGCATCGCATATTGACACTTTGCCACAGTAGAGCGATATGACCATTGGAGGCGTCCCGACCATTAGATCGACACTCCAGAATGGCTAGAAACACAGTTATTGCCAGAATGTTCGCCATTGGACAGTTGGGACTACACCATAACAGATGGAATTGCATTGATTGAGGCATTCCTACCCGTTGGAAGAATCCGTTACGATGTTATCTATTTAACCCATCGAATGTATTACCGTGGACACTTTTTCCAATTGTGATTATTCGAGCCCATAGGAACAATGCATGGTTCAACAACAGGTCCATGCCATCCAGAGTAAAGTCATGGCAGTGACCCAGAGGCTCCAGCTAGTATAGGATGAAGCTTGTACACTTTTTGTTGATATTGAAGGACAAGGTGCATATCTAGAACAAGTATTCACCATGGTATAACAATTCTTGAAGGATTGGTGACTGAGAAAGTTGTTCAAGAGTTCAACGAGTAGGAGGCTTTGGTGAAGCGGCAGGTTGAGGCAGCTCGAGCTAATATCGAGGCCTTCGAGGCAGAGTTACCCAAATTAGAGTGACTCGTGACGAGTCACAGGTGAGTGTTGGGGGCCTGTTGGACCTTGACCAGTTTTTGTGGAAATGTTGGTCATGTTTGACCAATTTTCAAGACTTCGATAAGCTAGTTGAAGACGGAGCACCAGGCGAAGCGGATATCATGAGATCTCACCCCCTTTTGTGGGATTTTTGGGTTTATGGCTTATGTAATGGGTATGGGATGTCGACCCATGAGTCTTACCCATGCTTAGACCCCTTTTGTAATGTATAAATATATATCTAGGCGATGTAAGAAACAAACTAGATCTAAGAGGTATGCGGTGCTAAGTGTTGTATTGTGCTAAGTGCAAGTGATGTAAGTAGTTGGATCTATGTGATTGAGTTAGGTATGTGCATATTGTGTATTGGGAACTTGCAGGGCTAAGTGCAAGCGGTGTAAGCAGTTGGATCTATGTGATTGAGTTAGCTCTATGCATATTGTGTATTGAGAACTTGTAGGGCTAGGTGAAAGTGATTGTAAGAAAGGCTATGTGTTGTGCCAAGCTCGGGGAAGAAGGATCTGGCGAGGTGCACGCAGATCTCATGTCCTATGCATAGTTTGTTTTGAGGCTTTGTGCATGTAAGGAGATTGACAGAAGATAATAAAGAAGACTAAGAGTTGGTGGACGTAGCCCCACGTTGGGGGTGAACCACGTATATCCTATGTTATGGTTTCTTTGTGTGATTGATGTGATTTATTCTTAGTGTTGTCATTGTTATGTATGTTATATACATATGTTATAGTAGCTTAGTGTTTTGTAATGTGAATGAATGCTAGATATGCTCTATTTCTATGTGCTAAGTGTTTGGGTGTGTTAGATCTTGTTGAACACTGTGTTGTTATGTAATTAGGGTTTTACTTGTGATGTGAATAAGGGTTAAATGCTAATGAATGTTAACTGATAAGTTCTATGTTAAGTATTGTAATCACAGATCTGTGTCCCATCTAGGTTGCAGACACTTGAGTCCTACAACCCCCACTGCCTCTACCTCGGGTGAGACTTCATCTGCTTCACAGGTGTTGCTGAAAGGGCCGGTAGTTAGGGTTTTGTTGGTGTGTTGTTGTAGCATTGAACCCTGGGTCTGCCCCTATGCCAACAGGTCCTTTAAATTTGGATGCACTGAAATCTCATAATCTCTAAGATTCAAAATGGTCATAATGTCCATTTTAGCAGGTCCCATTCCTCCAAATATCTTGCCACCAGACCCATAGCTTGACGTAGACCATGACCTATACCACCACATAGAAATAGATATAGATTTAGATGTTGACCTAGAGCTTGAAGTAGACCATGACATAGACCCCCCTAGCTCCATCTAATCCTAGAAATAACTTATACTAAATCCTTAACCCTATCTTCACTCGAGCCCTGAGTGCACTATGCATATACCTTGTGTACAACCCTTGCACCCACATCACCCACATCTTGGTGCTCTAACCATTTCTCTATCCTTGAATTTTTTTTTAATCCTAACCCCTTAGTCCTTAGTTGTCCCCATACCCATATACATATTTATTCATAAAGGGGTTTGGTGTATATCAAATGCTATATCCATTTCATTAAGAGAACGCACGTGCTCCTATGACTTGACTGAGTTGGTTGTTTATGCTCAGCAAAAATGCGCACGCTTTCCTACTGGTCATATTTGAGTGCCCAACACACTGCACCTCATCTATCTCATGGCCAAAATAAAAACACGATGGCTTCAGACAAAAATAGCCTGCACAGATAGGTTTTACTTATTTTAGTGTTCTTTTTATATTCATAGAGACTTTTGTGCTATTTCCATACCATTGTAGGAAAATTTGGAAGACAACTTTGTCAAGTGCAATTGGAATTGTTGTTTGTATCTAATTATGTCTTCCTAGAATTGGAAGACAAATTTGTCCAAGTGAAATTGGAATTGTTGTTTGTATCTTCTTGGAATTGGAAGACAAATTTGTCCAAGTGTGATTGGAATTGTTGTTTGTATCTTCTTGTTTCTTCTTGGAATTGGAAAACAAACTTGTCCAAGTGAAATTGGAATTATTGTTTGTATCTTCTTGTGTCTTCTTGGAATTGAAATACAAATTTGTCTAAGTGCAATTGGAATTGGAATTATTAGATGCGTCTTCTTTTGTAATACAAAAAAAAAATTCTCCACTTGGTTGTGCCTTATTACATAATACAAAGACAAATTTGTGGTGGGTGTTTGGAAGCTAATTATTATCTTTAAACATGGGGAACAACTGGATTTTAGAAAGAAAGTCCTCGAGAAAAGATAAATTGATCAAAAAGGTAGAAGAAGAAAGAGAAAAATCAAAGTTATGTATGTCAAAGCATAGGCTTTCAGAAGAGGGAAATCCAATTTCTAGCAGAATAGATGTCGCTATTTTTTCTCCTCCATCACTAGAAGCAAAGTGCAAGAGTTCATTAGAGAGAAATACAAACAATATCTCATCAAGACAACATTTTTTGGATGACCAGTTGATGGAGGATTTTCTTGGAGCTGATTATACAATGGATGGAATTAGAGAAGCAATTGGTGTACAACTTTGTGGTGAAGAAGGTCTTGTGGTGCAATCTCTTGTTGGAAAGTCAAATGTTTCAGAAACTAGACAATCCCATGTCCACTCTCCTCCCACAGTTGATCTGTTAGTGATTGAAGGGGAAATAATTGCAACATTGTTAACTCCACAACATGGAGGTAAAGAGTCCCAGAATAGGGGTTCATCATCCCTACCTAGATTGAGCATTGCATGACGAAGAAATCCTAAACACATTTAGGTCAATGAAAGTGGTATAGCATCACTTGAAGGTAAGTTAACTAACCTTACTATTCGTTATCACTCTTATAAAATCATTCAAGAATATTTTGAACCAAAATCCAATGGTGCTAAATGTCAATTATTTTTATCTTTGTTAAAATCTAGAAGTTTGACTGTTGTTAGGAGAATTTTAGCCATTAAAATAGTCAAAAGTGTAGAAACAAGTCATCATATAGTACAGAACCTTGTAGATGCCTTTCAAAGAATTGGTAAGAAGTGTCATTCAAAAGACTGCAATGCAGCATGACGTGTCTTGTCCCAGTCAATTGTTAGCAAGATCACAAGAAAACATCATTTTCTACAAAAAACCTCTCACCTCTTGAAATGCAATGTCAAAAACCTTAGAAAGTATTCTCATAGATGATATAGCCTCGACACAGGGGCCCCAACAGATTTTTGGGCCTTCACTGGAAGGCTACCTCGTTCTGACATTAAGTTAATTGGAGCGATTAAGGGACTAGTTCAGGATTTTTGACATGAGAACAGAAGGCCCTCTTGCAATAAAAAAAATGTACTAAAATTGAGAAGGGGATCTAGGGACCGTGAACCCCATGTTAAACACTTTATTGACATTATACATACATAATTGTATGAGAGATTAAAAACAATACATAGTGCACTTAACTTAGGCCAAAGATCTTTCCATAAATGCAAGCCTTGGTGTGTTCTAATAAGCACAATTAATAACACGTGTTGTTGTATATATCACATTGAGTATGGTTATTATTATGATATATATATATATATATATATTTCATGTTTTGCATAACACCCTTTTGCAGGAATTCCCAGTTATATTGTCGTTGTCGTCATCTAGAGACTTTATTCACAACATCTTGTGTACAAGGCTAGAGGGTTTTACATTTGATCAAAATGCATTCTTAGATGGGACATTCCCTAGGTGTGGTGGAATGACATTACTAAGCAAGTTCATCCATGTAAGCGATGGGTATGTATTGGGGAGGAAGGAGGTTTCCTTGCAAATCTTTAAATATATGACATATGATATTTATGGAGGATGGGAAAGAAAAAAGATACAATTGGTTACTTCCCAAGTACGATTTTGTGACTTCGTGAAGGAATTTTTCGAAAAGACACAACATTATGTTCATCATGGTATGAAATGGTATGATATGGTATGGTATGCATTGGAAATGACAATGGAAAGGGTATGAATTTGTATGGTATGCATTGCCTTTCCATTGTCTTGTATGGTATGCATTGGAAATGGTATGGTATGGTATGCATTTCCATTTCCAATGCTAATGCATACCATAACATACCATTTCCATTTCCATTTCTAATTCCAATGCATACCATACCATACCATACCATACAAGGCAATGGCAAGGCAATGCATACCATACCAATGCATACAATTTCCATTTCCATTGCCATTTCCATTGCCAATGCATACCATACTATAACATATCATTGCCAATACCATAGTATACCACATCATACCATTGCCAATACCATAGCATACCATACCATTTCTATTTCCAATGCATACCATACCATTTCCATTTCCATTGAGAATATCAATGCATAACATACCAATGCAATGCATACCATTGCCATTGCCAATACATACCATTTCCAATGCATACCATTTCCATTACCAATACATACCATTGCTATTGAGAATTCATACCATACCATTACCATTTCCAATGCATACCAGACCATTACCATTGCCAATGAATACCATACCATGCCATACCATACCATAAAATACCATCGCCAATGCATACCATACAATAGCAAGGAAATCCATACCATTGTATGCATTGTATGGTATGCATTGGCAATGGTATGGTATAGTATACATTTTCAATGGTATGGTATGGTATGGTATGCATTAGCAATGGAAATGGAAATGGTATGCATTGCCTTTCCATTTACTTGTATGGTATGCATTGGCAATGGTATGGTATGGTATGGTATGCATTGGCATTGGAAATGGTATGGTATGGTATGGTATGCATTAGCATTGGTAATGAAAATGGAAATGCATACCATAACATACCATTCCCATAGCCATTTCCAATTCCAATGCATACCATTGTCATGCAATGCATGCCATGCATACCATTTCCATACCATACCATACCATTTCACACCATACCAATGCATACCATTTCCATATTGTTATCACATTAAGTTGTCAAGGGCCGCTGGTCGCAACCATGAGCACAAAGAAACACTTAGAGCGGTCTAATATAGACTCAAAATCAAGCGAGCGAGCAAGTTCAGTTCTCAGCGAAGGAGATTCCATTCAAGGTCCAGATTTGCGGTCCTCATGTGATCGAGATCATAAAGTTGCATGAATTTTAACATTGGATAGAGGTCTGAAGTTGTGAGGTCAATCCTAGTCATTGGTGCTGGGAAGGGCATGTGGCACATGATCAACGATTTGGCGAGTCAGAAAATTCCAAGGGCAAAGTCGTAAGGACTCGTGAAGTGAAAACTCATGAAATGATCTGGACTGTTCAATTTAGAAGGGCACGTGGCATAGGATCAACGATTTCGTAGTTTTGCAAGTCGAAAAAGTCCAAGGGAAGAGTCGTAAGGACTCGTGAAGTGAAAACTTGTGAAATGATCTGGACCGTTCAATTCAGAAGGGCACGTGGCGCAGGATCAACGATTTCGTGGTTTCGCGAGTCGAAAAATTCCAAGGGTAGAGTCGTGAGGACTCACGAAATGTGAAATTGCAAGTTGATCTGAGTTGTTGGATTGAGGAAAGTCATGGACCGTTGATCTGACTTTGGCGAAGTCGGAGATTCAGGAATCGGGGGAAGGGAGGTGAGTAACCTTTCAACTTCCTGAGACACGAAATCCCAATATGATGAAGATTAGATCTGGACCATGGATCTTATAGGGATAGGTGGCAGCTGATCTGATGGTTCGCGGAAGTGAATTTCGAGAGTTTTGGGAGCAATCGTGGTTGTCCAATACATAGCATATCCGACCATCAATCTGAAGAAGGGAAAATTCACAATATCAGGTATCGGGAGAGTGTAGTCAAGTGATGTGAAGGGCCCCGAAACGTGAAATCACGATCCGCCTAGGAGTTGGGCCCAAGGTCATGACCCGAGGTTGCATGCAGGAAAAATGTGATGAAGGAGAAGCTAGCACCAAGAGCTTTGGGAGCGTGAAGGAAAGAGTATGAATTTCATGACACCTGCACCAAAAGCCGAATATGCCCATGTGAGTTAAAGAATGAGACCATCGTGGTTTCAAGGTGCTAGGTTGACTCGAAGGGCCGCTAGCAGTGCATGGTAGATCCCTGGGCATTAAGTACAGTCCTGATCCCGATGAAGGAAGTTAATAAAAAAAAGGAGTGGTGGTTGAAACCTTGACTCACTCCATAAATGGAATGTATGGAAGGTCCGGTCATGGGGACTGAACCGTCAGCCCATGGTACTCTTGTGAGCATATTTTCTTGCAAAACCCATGCTAATCTGAGCTCGCGTCTAACAGAAGAATGCCCACACAGTCTGACGGAACGGACGTTGACTAGAAGCTTTGAATGCAAGGGTATGATCAGGCTCCTGGTAGTTGTATCATTTTTTAGTATATACACTCATTTTTGATATTTTGTTAAGGTCGATGGTTGAGCTAAGCTCCTGTATTGTAATGTTTTAATGAATCTCTAGTTCTTTGGTTATGTAACTTGATATGATATTTCTTGTTTAATGAAAGCCAACTTCTATTTCCATCTTATCTGCGTCTGATATTGAATGTTCATGATCGAAGGATTCACATGGAATGTGGTGACTGTGTTGTAATGGATGTTTTATTGCAGTGCAGTTATAGCGTTTTCAGTCTCCTGAAACCCCAGATTCAAGAGGATCTTGTTTTCAATGTTTTTTGTCCTTAGGCATGATGGATGACCTGATGTCCAAAGCATACATTTACATATTCTCCTCAATTTATTCCTCCTACTCACCCTTAATACAACTTACTGGATGAATTTGATTAAGACCTTATTTGCTTGTCCATACCGCCCCAGTTTTCTGAGTTAAAACGATATTCTCTCGAGTCTGCCCCATTTGACCTCTTTAAATCCATTAACCGTGACATATAACCTGATGGGTAATGGGATTACCTTTGATGCAATCCGAAGGTGACTTATGGTGCTAACATTTATGGCACTGTTGCCGAGGATGAATTGAAGATTTTCCCTAGGTAAAACAACAATAAACTTCTGATTCTGAAGATGCATCAAACATCAAAACCTTTGAAGATTGCGCTTGCACCTGAAGACTCCACTGAGGCAACTCCACTGTCTCGAATCCATTGTTGCAGTGTGGCTGCCTACAGCTACAACCCCCTAGGAGAAGCTAAATGCACAGTTTATCTCATGTTCAGAGACTGTAAACGAGAATATCTCACCTAGCACCAACCAGTGTGTGTATGATAGTTATGAATCAGATTCTAAGCTAGATATGCAGGATTTCCAAGAACATACAACAAAATCTTATCCTTTATTCAATAAAGAAAAATATTGTGAGGAAATCAACCGACCTTGTCTTGCAGAAGTCACTAAGAAACAGATTGAAGAAAAGAGTTTTCCCATGGGCCCTGTTTATGATGATTATGGATCTGATCCTTGGGAAATTCATGAAGAAGAGGAAGAGACAGAGGAATAGTTTATCTCCTGTCCCGAGCCTGTCAGTGAGAAACCATCGCCCAGGGCCAGTCAACCTCCATTGACTTTTCACCCACCTATGCTTACCAGAGATATTCAACCCTGTGTGAGCAACTGTGGAGCATAATAGGCTATCTGTTACAAACATTCTGGAGTTTGCCACTCATTCTATGATCCTGTCAGTGAGTACTTGGAGTGGCATTTCCTTTATATCTTGGAGCCACCCAACTTTATCTCAACTTCAACCTTTGGAGAGAAGCTGAAGGATGTAACCGTTCTGTTGTCATGGTTGCATTATCTTCTATTGATCACCGACATAATAAATGGTCTTCTAGTTAGAAAAATACTTGAATGGATCTAGTGGAAATTCACGTTTTCCTAGCAATGTGTAAAAAACCAGTTAGTCTAGGAATGTACATAAATAAGCTCCTCCTAGAGCCCATGTGTTTTGTTTTCATTTTTAAGATAGTGTTCTTGTTGGCTTTTATTTCTTAGCAGGATGTTTTTTGAGCATGACTCCATAGCCCAACAACTAAGGAACTAGAACTTCACATTCTTGGCAGCTCATAGGTGTAATTTTTAAACCTGTGAAGTAAAGCAATGCATATATATTCTTAAGAAAAACAAAATTTAATCAATAGCTCATACACAGAGTACACAGAGATTTTATACCAGAAACCATCAACCGGGAAAACTGTTCTTATATTCATTATATCGAATTTCACCATTCACTATATAATATATATACAATGTTTTTAGGTATTTCGTAGATACCAAAACCCTAATCCCTTAATCTGGGATTAATTTACAAAACCACTAAAAATAGAAAAAACCGCCCAAAAAAAAAAAATCGTGGCACTGCCCTGGGCTACCGCCCATTGCCAAATGCTGTGTGTAACTAGGGGGGGGCATACCTTCCCCCCCTGGGACCCCCCTAGGAAAGCGCCCGGCACACATGGCACATACAAAGCACTAGTACGATGGATCATCAGATGCAATTGTCATATCTGGCGTGCCCACACACACACATGCAAAGAATATAACACGTGCCCAACAACAGGGAGCATGCCATCCCTTGTGGAGCCAAATGTTATCAAATAAGTTGTCAAGGGCTACCGGTCACAACCATGAGCACAAATAAACACTTAGAGTGGTCTAATATAGAATCAAAATCAAGCGAGCAAGCAAGTTCAGTTCTCAAGGGATGAGATTCAATTCGAGGTCCTCAGGCGATCGAGATCATAAAGTTGCTCAAAGTTTAACGTCGGATAGAGGTTCGAAGTCGCGAGGTCAATCCTATTCGTTGGTGCTAGGAAGGGCACATGGCATAGGATCAATGATTTCGCAGTTTTGCGAGTCAGAAAAGTCCAAGGGCAAAGTTGTAAGGACTCTTGAAGTGCAAACTCGTGAAATGATCTAGATCATTCAATTCAGAAGGGCACGTGGCACAGGATTAGAGATTTTGTGGTTTCACAAGTCGAAAAATTCCAAGGGCAGAGTCGTAAGGACTCGTGAAGTGAAAACTTGGAAAATGATCTGGACCGTTCAATTTAGAAGGGCACGTGGTGCAGGATCAACGATTTCGTGAGTCAAAAAGGTCCAAGGGAAGAGTAGTGAGGACTCGCAAAATGTGAAATCAAGAGTTGGTCTGAGTCATTGGATTGAGGAAAGTCGTGGACTGTTGATCTGACTCTGTTGAAGTTAGAGATTCGGGAATTGGGGGAAGGGAGGTGAGTGTCCTTTCAAATTACCAAGATGAGAAATCCTGATATGATGAATATTAGATCTAGACCATGTATCTTATAGGGATAGGTGGCAGCTGACCTGATGGTTCACGAAAGTGAATTTTTGGATTTTTGGGAGAAATCGTGGTCGTCAAATGCATAGCATATCCGACCGTCGATCTGAAAGAAGGGAAATTTCACAATATCGGGTATCGAGAGAGTGTATTCAAGTGATGTGAAGGCCTCCGAAATGAGAAATCGCGATGCACCCAAGAGTTGGGCCCATGGTCATGGCTCGAGGTCGCATGCAGGACAAATGCAGTGAAGGAGAAGCTGGCACCAGGAGCTTTGGGAGTGCGAAGGAAATAGTGTGAATTTCATGATACCTGTACCAAAATTTGAAGATTCCCATGTGAGTTAAATAATGAGATGATCATGGTTTCAAGGTTTCAGGTTGACTCGAAGGGCCGCTAGTAGCGCATGGTAGATCCCTGGGCATTAAGTCCCATCCTGATCTTGATGAAGGAAGTTAATAAAAAAAAGGAGTGGTGGTTGAAACCTTAGCTCACTCCATAAATGGAAGGTATGGAAGGTACGACCGTGGGGAATGAACAGTCAACCCATGGTACTCCTGCGAGAAGATTTTCCTGCAAAACCCATCCTGATCTGAGCTCGCGTTTAACAAAATAATGCCTGCATAGTCTGATGGAGTGGGTGCCGACTGGAAGATTTGAATGCAAGGGTACGATCATGCTCCTGGTAGTTGCAACAATTTTAAGTATATATAATCAATTTTGATATTTTTTTAAGGTCGATGGTTGAGCTAAGTTCTCGTATTGTAATGGTTTAATGAAGCTCTGGTTCTTTGGTTATGTAACTTGATATGAGATTTCTTGTTTAATGAAAGCCATCTTCTATTTCCATCTTATCTTTGTTTGATACTGAATGTTCATGATCGAAGGATTCACATGGATTGTGGTGACTTTGTTGTAATGGATGTTTGGTTGTAGTGCAGTTATAGCGTTTTCAGTTTCCTGAAACCCCAGATTCAAGAGGATCTTGTTTTCAGAGTTTTTCCTCTTTAGGCATGCTGGAAGACCTGATGTCTAGAGCATACCTTTACATCTTTTCCTCAATTTCTTCTTCCTACTCACCCTTTCTACAACTTATTGGTTGAAGTTGATCAAGACCTTATTTTCTTGTACATACCGCCCCAGTTTTTTGAGTTAAAACTATATTCTCCTGAGTCTTCCCCATTTGATTTCTTTAAATCCATTAACCATGACATATAACCTGATGGGTACTGGGCTTACCTTCGATGCAATCCGGAGGTGACTTCTGGTGCTAACACATACCATACCATACCATGCCAATGCATACAATTTCCATACCATACCATACCATTTCACACCATACCAATGCATACCATTTCCATACCATACCATACCATACCAATGCATACAATTTCCATACCATACCATACTATTTCAAAATAGTACAATGGAAATGGAAATGGCAATGGTATGGTATGGTATGGTATGGTATCCATTGGTATTGGAAATGGAAATGCATACCATACCATACCCTACCATAACATTTCCATTTCCATTGCCAATGCCAATGCATACCATACCATACCATACCATACCATTGCCAATGCATACCATACAAGGCAATGACAAGGCAATGCATACCATACAAGGCAACGACAAGGCAATGCATACCATTTCCATTTGCATTGCCAATGGATACCATTTCCATTTCCATTGCAAATGCATACCATACCATAGCATACCATAGCCAATGCATAACATACCATTGTCATTTCCATTTCCAATTCCAATGCATGTGGTACCATACCATACCATTGCCAATGCATACCATACAATGGCAAGTAAATGCATACCATTTACAATGCATATCATTGCCATTGACAATGCATACCATACCATACCATACCATACCATTTCCAATGCATACCATACAAGGCAATGGCAAGACAATGCATACCACACCAATGCATAATATTTCCATTGCCAATGCATACTATTTCCAATGTATACCATACCATAGCATACCACTACCAATGCATACCATACAATTGCGATTTCCATTGCCAATGTCAATGCATACCATACCATACCATACCATTTCCAATGCATACCATACAATGGAAAGGAAATGCATACCATTTCCATTACCAATGCATACAATTGCCATCGCCAATGCATACCATACCATACCATACCATTGCCAATGCATACCATACCATACCATACCATAACATACCATACCATTGCCAATGCATACCATCCAAGGAAATGGAAAGAAAATTCATACCATACCAATGCATACCATTTCCATTTCCAATGCATACCATCCCATACCATGTCATACCATACCATTGCCATACCATACCATACCATTTAATAGCATACCAATGCATACCAATACAACGACAATAACAATGGCATGGTATGGTATGGTATGGTATGCATTGGCATTGGAAATGGAAATTCATACCATACCATACCATACCATAACATTGTCATCTCCATTGCACATGCCAATGCATACCATACCATTTCTAATGCATACCATATAAGGCAATGACAATGAAATGCATACCATACCAATGCATACCATTGCCATTGCCATTGCCAATGCATACCATACCATAGCATATGATGCAGGAGAGTCACTCCAACTCAACAGTGCGTCAACAACCAGCGCAACAATGCACTAGGAGGGAGTGGATCCCAAGGATAGAGAAGCGCCAACTTTCTCATTTTTTAGTTTAAATATCAAATTTAATGTAAATTTAAAATTGTAAGGATCAAGGAAAGATGATTCACTGTATTTGTACAAGTTGCATGTAAAGTCACCTTTAATGTCTGATAGGTAGATAGATTTGGATCCGATTCAGATTAGATGTAAATTAATTGTAATTTAATGTAAGTAGGTGGAGGAAGTCTTGAGAAGCCCCTCTTATGTAAAAATATCAATTGAATTGATATTTCATAAGGGGAGGATGTGAATGAGATAGAGAAAGAGAAGAGAGGAGAGGAGAGAAAGAACTGAGACTCTATTGCAGTCCAGTCTTGTACACACTGTAAAGAGCATTCAATTTTAATACAAAAGAATATTTCCCTGCATATGAGTCTCTCTGTGTGTACTCTGTGAACGAACATGTGTTTACTATTTGTTTTCTGAATGTTTATTCTGCATGTATGAATGCCATGGATGTATAATTGTTTTCTTTGCAGGAATAATTGAATTCCCTATCTGTGTGTGAAATTATGAGTGTTCCGGGCTCTCATGGCTGTGAAAGGAGTACACATTTGAGTTGTTAGAAAACTCTAAAATACAATGCAAGAACTCATTTAGGAGTTCTGTGAGGAGCGTGCTAGGTGGGCACACCAGAAATATTCAAAATCTCAAGAGGAAGAGCGTGAGTGCCAAGAGGGCACAAGGACTTATTTGAAGGATCAAAGGGCTGAGCCCATATGAAGTTCGAAGAATCAGAATCTCATGAGAGATAGTTCCAGTGCAAGGTGTGCACAATGCAGTTCTAGGAGTGCAGAGGATGAACCATCTCCAGGTTCGGAAGCTCGGGAGAGATTGCATAAGTTTACGTAGAGTGAGCGCAAGGAGTGCACCTATACTCCTTGGAGTATAAAATATTAGAGGGGAGGTAAGTGAAAAGCATGCATGGAGTCAAAACTTTGTTAAGTGTTGATGAATCTGAAGAGGAGAGATAGCACAAGAGAGCATAAAGTCTATGTAAGGAGTGCAGAAGGAAAGAACAATCTAAGTGCTAGACTATAAGCGAAGCGCAAAGTGTGCACAAAGGTTTGAGTCTCTTCAAAAGAAAAAATCTAAAAAGCCAACACAAGGTGTGCGCAAGAACTCATTCTGGAGTTCAGGAAGAGAGTGCCAGGTGGGCACACCTGAATATATCATAAATCTCAAAAGGGAAGGCGGTGAAAGGAGTGCACACTAGAGTTACTGAAAACTATGAGATCCAACACAAGGAGTGAGCATGTGAGTCTTTACAGCCCAAGACTCAAGAGGAGGCAAGTGCAAGACTAGTGCACGAAACCAAAATTTTGTCTAAGTGTTGGACAAGCTTAGGAGGATGAGTATAGAAGTTCCAGGAGGGAAAAATAAGTAATATGAAGGAACAAAGGGTTGAGACCCTTTGAAGTTAAATAATTCCAAGCTCAAGAGAAACCGCGCAAGTGTGCGCCAAAAGACAGTCTAAGTTTCAGACTGCAGGTGAAGCGCAAGTGTGCACTCACACTTCATTTGAAGTGTTGAACAAATCTTAGGAGAGGAAGTGCAGGAAGATACCAAGAAATTATTCCTATATAAGGAGATTCAAAGGCCAAGCCTTGGATAATTCAAGAAATCCTTTGATGAAAGAAAGAGGATATGCAGAGGAGGATCTACAAAAACAACTGAATTGGATGCAAAATTCAATCCGGGTCATTGGATCAACCCAAGAAATGAGGAGCGCACACGTAAGGAGAATAGATATCAACTATCAGATCTGGGAAAGGAGAACATCCGTTAACCTCTAAGTCCTTTGGACTTCACTTCTTCGACATTTTTCATGTGTTCTTTTTAAAGGAGGAAAATTCCCCGAAGTCCCCCAGTCTGAAGAAAATCTGGACCATTGGCAGATAGGGACACGTTTCCATGGAAAAGTGAGTATCCAAACGTTCAGTTGTTTGGGATAATTTGAAGTGTATCTTCAATAGAGAGAAAAAATCCTGAAGCTTTGAATCCCAGAGCCGATCCTGACCGTTGGCGTCAAGTGTACATGTCGACAGATCACAATAGTTTGGAGATTGACACTCTGGAAAATCTTGGGCGAAAATTGTTTTGGATTGAGAACCCTCGAAATCCCAAAGCCTGGAGTAGCTCTAGGACATCTGTTGACATGGACATGTGGACCAAGTATCCCAACCCTTCTCCATTTTGGAATTTGGTAATCTGGAGGATTGGTGGTGATCAGCAGTGAGAACTCCTGAAGCTTGGAGTTTCGAAGTCAATCATAGTCATTGGTTGTTGGAGGGATAAGGGCCATAGATCATCGTAGACCACAAATTCAACATTTTTTGATTCGGGAGGAAGCATGGTTTAAGTTGAAAAATCTATTGAAGTTTGAAGTTAGGAGTAAGCACAGACCATTGATCCATGATGAAAGTCAACCGTTCAATCCACCAGTTCGACATTCGCATAGTCATGAGAATTTTGTGTTAGAGCATAAGGAAGTCCTGAAATCCTAGAGCCCTGAAGCTCTTGTGAGTCGTATATCTCGGCACGGAGTGTGGACCGTCAATTCCCATACTTGTCTGGGTGTTCGCCAATTCGGCATTTGGGGGAATTGGGGTGTAGTTTTGTCAACACTCCCAGAGCCCAAAGCTTCGAAGTGCCGAAGGAGCATGTTTTTTTAGGTGCTTGGTCATAGTTCTCGGTCACATGATATTTTGGCTAAAGTTGAAGAGAAAGCACCCGAAATTTGGTCTTAAAGAAAAAGGGTCTTATAAAAAGCACATGTGGGTATTTGTGGGACTTGCATGAGGATTTAAAGGGCCAATATACATTTCAAGGGTATCCAACAGGGATCCGAGAGATAATTCAGCTCCTAAGAAGAACGATCCTAGACTGAGAGGTCACGTGATCCCCATGTGAAGGTGGGGGTTTGTATCAACATACCATACCATTTCCATTTCCATTGAAAATTCCAATGCATGTTGTACTATACCATACAATTTCCAAAGCATACCATACAATGTCAAGGCAATGCATACCATGCAATGGCAAGGAAATGCATACCCATTGGCAGTGCATACCATTGGTAGTGCATACCATACCATTTCCAAAGCATACCATAAAAGGAAATGGAAAGGCAATGCATACAATAGCAATGCATACCATTTCCATTCCCATTGCCAATGCATACCATATCATAGCATACCATTTCCAATGCATACCATACCATTTCCAATGCATAACATACCATTTCCATTGCCATTGAATTTGCCAGTGCATACCATACCATACCATACCATACCATTGCCAATGCATACCATACAATGGCAAGCCAATGCATACCATTGAAAATGCATATCATTTCCATTACCAATGCATACAATTTTCATTAGCAATGCATACCATACCATACCATTGCCAATGCATACCATACAACACAATGTCAAGGAAATGCATACCATACCAATGCATATCATTTCCAATGCATACCATCCCATAGCATACCATTGTCAATGCATACCATACCATTTCCAATTCACACCATACCATTGTCATTGCCAATGCCAATGCATACCATTGCCATTACAAATGCATACCATTTCCATTTTCAATGCATACCATACCATACCATACCATACCATTTCAAATGCATACCATACAAGGCAATGGAAAGGAAATTCATACCATACCAATGCATACCGTTTACAAGGCATACCATACCATACCATGCCATACCATACCATACCAATGCATACCATTTCCATACCATACCATACCATTGAATACCATTAGAATGACAATGACAATGGAATTGCTATGGTATGGTATGGTATGGTATACATTGGCATTGGCAATGGAAATGCATACCATACCATACCATACCATACCATAACATTGTAATTTCCATTTCACATGCCAATGCATACCATAGAATACCACACCATAACATACCATTGCCAATGCATACCATACAAGGAAATGGCAAGGAAATTCATACCATTTCCATTTCCAATGCATACCATACCATAGGATACCATAGCTAATGCATACCATACCATTTCCATTTCCATTGCCAATGCCAATGCATGTGTTACCATACCATACGATTGCCAATGCATACCATACAATGGCAAGGAAATGTATACCATTTCTATTGACAATTCATACCATTGGCAATGCATACTATACCATACCATAACATACCATACCATTGCCAATGCATACAATACAAGGCAATGGAAAGGTAATGTATACCATACCAATGAATACCATTTCCATTGTAACCATTGCCAATGCCAATGCCAATGCATACCATACAAAGCCATACCATACCATACCATTGTCAATGGATACCATACAATGGCAAGGAAATTCATACCATTTCCATTACAATTGTATACCATTGCCATTTCCAATGCATACCATTGCCAATGCGTACCATACCATACCATCCCATCCCATATCATACCATTGACAATGCATACCATACAAGGCAATGACAAGGAAATGCATACCATTTCCATTGACAATGCATACCATTTCCATTGCCAATGCATATCATACCATACCATACCAATTCATACCATTTCCATTGACAATGCATACCATTTCCATTGCCAATGCATATCATACCATACCATACCAATGCATACCATTGCCATACCATACCATACCATTTCATACCATACCAATGCATACCAATACAATGGCAATGGAAGGAAATGGAAATGGTATGGTATGGTATGCATTGGCATTGGCAATGGAAATCCATACCATACCATACCATACCATAACATTTTCATTACCATTACACATGACAATGCATACCATACTATACCATACCATACCATTGGCAATGCATACCATTCAAAGCAATGGCAAGGCAATGCATACCATTTCCATTTCTAATGCATACCATTTCCATTGCCACTGCCAATGCATAGAAAAATATAGCCAATGCATACGATACCATTTCCATTGACATTTCCATTGTCAATTCCAATGCATGTGGTACCATACCATACCATTTAAAGTGCATACCATACAATGTCAAGGCAATGCATACCATTTCTATTGCCAATACATACCATTAAAAATGCATACCATACCATACCATACCATACCATTTCCAAGTCATACCATACAAGGCAATCGCAAGGTAATGCATACATTTTCCATTTCCATTGCCATTGCCAATGCATACCATACCATAGCATACCATACCATTTCCATTGCCAATGCCAATGCATACCATACCATACCATATTATTGCCAATGAATACCATACAATGGCAAGGCAATGCATACCATTGCCATTACCAATGAATACCATTTCCATTTCCAATGCATACCATACCATACCATACCATTGTCAATGCATACCATAGAAGGAAAGACAATGCATACCATACCAATGCATGTCATTTCCATTGCCATTGATGATGCATAACATTTCCATTTCCATTGACAATGAATACCATACCATAGAATACCAATGCCAATACCATAGCATACAATAACACACCATAGCATACCATTGCTATTTCCAATGCATACCATACCATTTCCATTTCCATTTCCAATGTCAATGCATACCATATCAATGCATACCATTGCAATGTAATGCATACCATACCAATGCAATGCATACCATTTCCATTTCCAATACATACCATTTCCAATGCATACCATTTCCATTACCAATGCATACCGTTGCTATTGCCAATGCATACCATACCATTGCCATTTCCATTGCTAATGCAAAGGCATACCATACCATCACATACCATACCATACCATTGGCAATGCATACCATACAATGGAAAGGAAATGCATACCATTGTATTCATTGTGTGGTATGCATTGACAATGGTATGGTATACATTGATAATGGCGATGGCAATGGAAATGGATATGGTATGCATTTCCTTGCCATTGCCTTGTATGGTATGCATTGGCAATGGTATGGTATGGTATGCATTGACATTGGAAATGGAAATGGCAATGCTATGGTATGGTATGCATTGGCATTGGCAATGACAATGCATACCATACCATACCATACATACTACACCATTTCCATTTCCATGGCCAATGCCAATGCATACCATAAGAATTCATACCATTGCCATGTAATGCATACCATACTATAGCCAGGGATGATTTTAAGGATGGAAATTTGTTTTAAAATGCAGAAAACTTAGCGAATCTTACTAATCCTTCATATTCCAACTATAAATGTTTGGTGATATTTTTGTAAAAATATTCAAATTTATAAGGATTTTATATATATTTTTAGAAAATTTTGGCGATTTTTAAGGTAAAATAATTTTATCCTATAGAATTTGGGCGAATCATTTTTAAAATAGCGAATCGTGTTTTTGGAAAAACCATGGAAAATTAGCCCATGAGTGAAATTTAGCCCCTAAAATCATCCATGACTATAGCATACCATTGCCAATAGCATAGCATACTATAGATGTTGGAAGTATGACTGTCGTTACACCAAAACCCACAGGTGATTGGTAAAATCACCACCGCTAGATTTCAAGGATCCACAAGAGGCGATTAGTCCCTTGTCACGATACACCGGGGAGTGCTGACTACTTGCAATTTCATGAAACAATCTCCCCCTCAACGTGAGTCAAGTTTGTATCGAACTCGTGACCTCTAGCTTTGATACCAATTGTTGGAAGTACGATTGTCATTACACCAAACCCGCAGGTGATTGGTAAACTCACCACCGTCAGATTTCAAGGATCCACGAGAGGCGATTAGTCCCTTGTCACGATACACTAGGGAGTGATGACTACTTGCAATTTCTTGCAACAATAGCATACCACAACATACCATTTCCAATACCATAGCATACGATACCATATCATACCATTTCTATTTCCAATGCATACCATACCATTTCCATTTCTATTTCCAATGTCAATGCATACCATACAAATGCAACACATACCATACCAATGCAATGCATACAATACCAATCCATAACATTTCCATTTCCAATACATACCATTTCCATTGTCAATGAATACCATTGGTATTGCCAATGCATACCATACCATTACCATTGCCAATGCCAATGCATAACATACCATACCATACCATACCAGTTCCAATGCATACCATACAATGGAAAGGAAATGCATACCATTGTATGCATTGGAAATGGTTTGGTATGGTATGGTATGGTATGCATTGGCAATGGAAATGGTAATGGTATGCATTTCCTTGCCATTTCCTTGTATGGTACGCATTGGACATGGTATGGTATGGTATGCATTTCCATTGGAAATGGAAATGACAATGGTAATGTATGGTATGGTATGATATGCATTGGAATTGGAAATGACAATGCATATCATACCATACCATACCATTTCCATAGGGATTCACACCCCCACCCACTCCTTGGGTCCGCGCGACCTCCCGGTCTAGGATCGATCAAATTAGAGAGTTGGATCAACTCATAGGCCCCTTCTGAGCCCTCAAAATCAATTTCACAGGTCAAGTGCCTTTCTTCCTGAATGAAAAAGCCAAATTTTGGGGGTCCCTAAGCACCAACTAAAATCCTACAAGGGACCGTGGACCAAAACCGTGGGCTAAATATCAAGTCTCCGAAGAATTTGGGACTTTAGAGCTCCCAGGATTTGGGAGTCTTAAAAAGACTACACAACGTTCCTCCCGAGCACTGAAGTGGTGGAGCGTCGAACAACACCAAGAATCAATGGTCCATAGAAGTAGTTGAAATTCATAGTGGGGAATGACTTCGAAGTTTTGAGCTTCAGAGGTTCTGCCTGTTCTAACACAACATTTCTCCGAAGTGCCGAAGCTCGAATCTAATGATCAGATGACTCCTATTCCACCACCAAATCAACAGTCTATACCAACTTCGCAGCTTTGGGCTTCATAGATTTCTAAAACACCTCTCCATAAGTATCTTAGAGTAGATCGACAAATACACATGGGTAATAATCTAATGGACCCCACATCTCGACAGATAGATGGTTCTGATTTGATTTGGACTTTGGGATTTCGGGTATTCACACAACGTAAACCTTTGTGTCCTTCGAATGCCAAAATACCAGAGGGCCTCTCGTTCCTCCACATGTCCCCTTTCCGATCGACGGTTGGTATGAGTTCCTCTCTTCGAGACTTGGAAAACTTTTGCACCAAAGTGATTTTTCACCCCTTCCCACTGGAGTACTGGATCTCTGGATTGCCAGATATCCTACCATGTGTCCACTGTAATCAATGGTTGAGATCTACTCTTCTCTTCGGAGCTTTGATAGATTATCAAATCTCCACCACTATTCCTCCTTTCTCCTGGATGGCCGGTCTTCCAAAATCAATGATCCATTGACACGTGTCCACGACGATCAACGCTTCAGATGAGTTTCAGATTTCAAAACTTCGGGGGTTCCGACTCCTTCGCTCTATTCGAATGAAATATTTTGAACTGACGAAGTTTGAAGGACTTCCAGGGGTAACTCCCGTGCTACTTCCCAAGATCTAACAGTCACGGTGGATCCCAACTCTATCCAACCAAATATTTACCGTTCCACCTTCAAAATGTGATAAAACTTGTTCTCTTGGAAGATTTTCGCTGCTAAATTTCCTGAGCTTGACCACACGAGGTGATTCGAACCTCGGGCACTTGCTATTTCTCTCCTCTGATAATTTTAAATTCTTTATACTTAGAAATTTTTCTAAGTCCCTCCTGCATACTTCTTGTGCTTTTTCACCTCGAGAATTTGAAAGTTCTTGAGGACTCTTCATGCATTCCTTGTGTTCACCAAACTTAGAATCCTCAACACTTTGACTGAGTGGTGCCCCAGTGCATGCCTTACACGGGTTTGTTGTCAAAGTATTCTCTCCACTCAACAACTGTGCACTCCTTGCACTTACCTCTGCAAAGTTTCATGTTATCTCTTCTAAGCTCCTGAGTCAGACTTGAGTCGACCTTCACACACCTTATGGGCACTGTGCACTCCTTTCACCATAGCTCTCAAAAGAGAAACAATTGAAACTTAAAGAAACATTAACATTCCCTCTGTCTAACTAAGAAATGCAAACATATGAGCATATTCAAACACAACAAGCAAATAACATCACCAACGAACTCAAGTCTGAAAAATACCAGATAATTGGATGCAAACATCATCTGTTATATTCATTTAGACAGTATATACATGAGTTCTTGTAACTCTCTTCTTCTTCTCAGGAAATACAAACAGTTACAATAACCTTCCACAACGAAATGATAATAACCTCAACAACCTCATTTGTGCATAAAATACATATATTTATACACAGAGTGGCTTCTCGATCCTTCCCTCCAGTATACCTAAATGCTATCCTATCATAATTAAGATGTCCATCTACTAAGGCCTATTACAATGAATGAGCATTTAAGAACTAGATAAGAGAGGATGCTCAATATCTATACACTTTTATTTCAAATTAAATATTTCAATCTTTTGTGATTTCATCCAAATGCTCTAGCCTCTAAAATCTTAAATATTTAATTACAATACATTTAAAACATAAAAATGACACTCTGTCCTTGGAATTCAAAATCCGATTTGAGATTTGTGCGTTGAGTGATGAGCTGTCCTCCACTCGGCCTCTCTAGACTGATGACGATGCCCCTGCATCACATAGCCATTTCCAATGCCAATGCATACCATACCAATGCAATGCATACCATTGCAATACCATACCATACCATTTCATACCATACCAATGCATACCATTACCATACCATACCATACCATTTCCATACCATAGCATACCATTGCATACCAATACAATGGAAATGGCAATGGAAATGGTATGGTATGGTATGGTATGCATTGGCATTGGCAATGGAAATGCATACCATACCATAACCTTTCCATTTCCATTGTCAATACCTTACCATACTATACCATTGTCAATGGATACGATACAAGGAAATGGTCAGGCAATGCATACCATACAAGGAAATGGAAAGGAAATCCATACCATACCAATGCATACCATTTCCATTGCCATTGCCAATGCATACCATTTCCATTTCCATTTCCGATGCATACCGCACCATAACATACCATACCATTTCCATTTCCATTTCCAATGCCAATGCATGTGGTACCATACCATACCATTGCCAATGCATACAATACAATGGAAAGGCAATGCATACCATTGGAAATGTATACCATACCATACCATACTATTCTATACCATTGCCAATTCATGCCATACAAGACAGTGGCAAGGCAATGCATACCATACCAATGCATAACATTTCCAATGTCAATGCATACCACTTCCATTCCTATTGCCAATGCATACCATACCATAACATACCATTTTCAATGCATACCATACCATTTCCATTTCCATTGCCAATGCCAATGGATACCATACCATACCATTTCCAATGCATACCATACAATGGAAAGGAAATGCATACCATTTCCATTACCAATGCATACCATACCATACCATACCATACCATTGCCAATGCATACCAAACAAGGAAATGGAAAGGCAATGCATACCATACCAATGCATACCAATCAAATTTCCATACCATACCATATCATTGCATAGCATACCAATGCATACCAATACAATGACAATGAGAATGGTATGATATGGTACGGTATATATTGGCATTGGCAATGGAAATGCATACCATAACATACCATACCATACCATAACATTTCCATTGCCATTGCACATGCCAATGCATACCATACCATACCATTACCATTATATACCATACAAGGAAATGGAAAGGAAATGCATACCATTTCCATTGCCAATGAATACCATTTCCATTGGCATTTCCAATGCATACTATACCATAGAATACCATTTCCAATACATACCATACCATTTTCATTGCCATTGCTAATTTCAAGGCATACCATACAATGGAAAGCTAATGCATACCATTTCCATTACCAATGCATGCCATTGCAATTGTCAATGCATACCATTTCCATTACCAATGCATACAATTGCAATTGTCAATGCATACCATACCACAACAGTTCCAATGCATACCATACAAGGAAATGGAAAGACAATGCATACCATACCAATGCATACCATTTCCAATGCATACCATACCAATGCATACCATACCATACCATACCATACCATTTCCATTTCCATTTCCAATACCAATGCATACCATACCATACCATACCATTGCCAATGCATACCATACAATGGCAAGAAAGTGCATACCATTTCCATTACAAATGCACACCATTGCCATTGCTAATGCATACCATACCATACCATTTCCAATGCATACCATAAAAGGCAATGGTAGGGAAATGCATACCATACCAATGCATACCATTTCCATTACCATTGCCAATGCATACCATACGATACCATACCATACCATACCATACCATACCAATGCATACCATTTCCATACCATACCATACCATTGCAGACCATACCAATGCATACCAATACAATGGAAATGACAATGATAATGGTATGGTATGGCATGGTATGCATTGGCATTGGCAATGGAAATGCATACCATACCATACCATACCATACCATACCATAACATTACCATTGCCATTGCACAAGCCAATGCATACCATAACATTACCATTGCCATTGCACAAGCCAATGCATACAAGGCAATGAAAATGAAATTCATACCATACCAATTCATACCAATGCCATTGCCAATGCATACCAATACCATTTCCATTGCTAATGCATACCATACCATAGCATACCATAGCCAATTCATACCATACCATTTCCATTTCCATTTCCAATGCCAATGCATGTGGTACCATACCATACCATTGCCAATTCATACCATACAATGGAAAGGAAATGCATACCATTTCCATTGACAATTCATACCATGTGAAATGCATACCATACCATACCATACCATACCATTTTCAATGCATACCATACAAGGAAATGGCAAGGCAATGCATACCATACCAAGCATACCATTGTCATTGCCAATGCATACCATTTCCATTTCCATTTCCAATCCATACAATACCATAGCATACCATTTCCAATGCATACCATACCATTTCCATTCCCATTGTCAATGTCAATGCATACCATACCATACCATACCATACCATACTATTTCCAATGCATACCATTTCCATTACAATTACATACCATTGTCATTGGCAATGCATACCATTGCCAATGCATACCATAACATACCATACCATTCTGAATGCATGCCATACCAATGCATACCATTGACATTTCCATTGCCAATGCATACCATACCATTCCATGCCATACCATACCATACCAATGCATACCATTTCCATACCATACCATACCATTGCATACCAATACAATGACAATGTAAATGGAAATGGTATGGTATGCATTGGCATTGGAAATGACAAGCCATACCTTACCATAACATTGCCAATGCATACCGCCCTATGATGCTTGCGTGACCTCCTGATCTAGGATTATTCAGATGAGATGAATTAGCTCTCGGATCCCTACTGAATCCTTTCTTATGCACACATGCCTCTTTAATTTCCATATTCAGGTCCACACAAAACCCACAAGCATTTATACTAAGCCCCTTTTCTCCTTGGAATTGAGCCACAGGTGCTAGCCCCTTTTCCTCAGCAGAATATCACATGACCTCGGGATAGAACCAAGTGATTAGCTACAAAGCGCTATTCGGAGCTCTGGGACTTCGACGCTACAGAGGATTCACCAAAAACAACACTCCAATCTTATAGAGTGGTTACTGAATGAACTCAGTCATAAAGTTGATGTGACCGATGAGTGTAGGTCCTCCCCCTATCCTTCCACTCTCTCATCCTCCTTCTGTGTCATCCTAAAAATTTATTCCCCTAGGTCACTACCCTTACAATACTCTTGGTATTTTTTAAGAAAGAAGTTCTCATTTCATCCCAGGTTCTGATAGTATTCCCTCCCTGCCCCATAAACCAACGAAAAGGCTAAGTCTTTGACGGTGGTAGGGAATAATTTTAATTTATGGGTGTCATTACAATAATCATAGATTCTACATAAGATATCAAATTAAAAAAAAAAATGCATCAAGGTCTTCAGTCACCATAACACGGAAATGAGGTAGCATAGATTGGGGGATGTTATTCATTTGTGCATTTATTGTAGGGTCCACTATGGTGAACCAAAAGGTAACCTCTCCTTCTACATTAGCTTCCTCATTTGTGTTCATGTGAACTTATCCTTCTCCTTCTTCCATGTTTTTACCCAACCCCAAAATAGACTGCACTTTGTTATCAACGGAGACTCTGGCTCCTAGATTGAATTGATCGCTTCTCCTTTTGGTTGATTGTTGGTCTCCCTAGTTAGGCTTTCCTGAGTTGTAGGATCTACAGGAATATGACTATCTTACGGAGTTGTGCTTGGTGTATATCCTTGTCCTTTAGGGTTATCCACAGTTGATTTTCCTTTAGGTTCTTGTGGATCCACTATTATTCTTTTTGTGTGCCTCCATGTAACATCCCCAGTATAAGTACTAGTTAAATTAATGCATAATGTAGATGTGAATGTGGCTATGTCCAAGCGATGTAATATGCGAAATAATTTTTTTTTATTTTAATAAATATAATGTGATACTAGCTACTGGGAATACAGACAGAGATGGGGGATAATGAATCCACAAAAGAGGGGAATTATGAGGGACCCAAGGGAGAAATGGTTTATGGATATTAATCCAAACCTAGTTTTTTGAATTTTATTATCATTTGGGGAAACCTTCTATTTTTTGTTTGAGTGTCTGAGAGTCAATCATTAAACTCATGTAAGAGGGTGGGTGTCAAGGTCACATCCCACAATTATTGGAAAGCACATGGATGAGGAAATAAACATTGGGCAGAGTGAGCATTCAATTGTCTTGGGAAAATAGAGGAAATTCATATGGGGGAATTAGGCAATTTTTTCACATTCAGTTTTGGGAATGTACAACAAGCAAGGAGCAAGAAAAAGAGCACCAAAGCTAGAGAAAGAAGGTAGGGTGAATTTCAGAGTATGTTGGAGCGGTTTTTTAGCATTTTGGATTTGGAAATTGAAGAAATAGTTTGTTAGGCCTAAATAATGAAATCTTGATTGAGTTGCATTGTAACAACAAGTGTTTGTTGTTGGTTGATGGTAGTTTTCCTAGTAGTGATTTCCCTTGAGTTATCAATAGAGATATTCCTAGTTACTTGAACTAGAGAGACCTTGATAAATGAATGGGATGCTCAAATGACTAACAAAAGTGAAGGGGTACATTCCTTGGGTTGGGTAGGTCAAGAGGAAGACAACTGCTGGAAATTTGGGATAGTTGTAGGAGAATACTAGTGGGTTATGTGATAGTGAGATATGAGGGGACTGTGAGAGGCACCTTTTTCTTGTGGATTATTAGCCCCATTTCGGGGGTGATTTGTTGTTGAGATTTAGAATAGCAAGTATATGGTTGGGTGGAACGTCCTTTCCAAGTAGTTGGTTGCACAAGTATTTTAAAAGATAATTGTTTATCTATTTTATGAGTTATTTCATGAGTTTAAATGTTTTTATTAACTATGTGTATGTGAATGGTTTAATTGATGTTCTGAATGAATTTATTAGTTGCATTCCTATTCATTTAAAACGTTGTAGATGCATTTCATTCTGGGTGTCAGAATATGCTTAAAAATGTGTTTAAATCATTGTTGGCAAGCTACAACAAATGGGTTAGCTAAAATTTCCATTTTATATGTATAATTCTACAAGAAATTTCCCTAGATTAAGTTAGGGAACATTATAGAATGGTATTAGAGTGTAAGGTTGCAACACTGACCTATAAGAGCCTACTACATAGTAGAAAAAAGCTATTTGGATCATATTTTTCTTTTGAGTAAAAATCATTTTTCTACGGGACAACATTGGAGGAGAATTTTTGTGGTTTAATGCTATCATGGCTACCATGGAAACCATGTTCAAGTAATTCCTCATGGCCCTATCGTTTTAGTGAGCCATTGTTTCGTCAAATTGGAGCATGGAATAAAGAATTATGCCTCCTATAATGAGAATGCATAGGAGACTTCGCCGATTGATCCTTAGTGTGGATCCCTGGTCATTGATTTGTGATCTATATTGTTATTTATCTCACATGCATGGGAAGGGGATTTATTTTACCTATTTATAATTAACATTGAACCCTTTGTAAATTGTTCATTAAGCACATAGAACCACAAAACCTTGTTGAGCCTGCACACAACATATAATTTTGGTCGGTGGGTCAGTGCCTTAGTGAGCTAATGGACTAGACTGGATCTGTTTGGATGGAGGTTGCACATGGGTGGTCCAATGGCTAGTGGGACGATGGACTAGCATCAGACTGTAGGTTGTTTGGTTGGAGTTTGCGTGTAGTGGACTGATGGGATTTAATTGTTGAAAGGGAGTAGGAAGGCATTCCTAATTGGTTCCCAGTGGATTGGACCAACATCGTATCACATATTGTTTGTTGGAGGTGTGTGCAGGGTGACCTAGTAGCTCGATGGATTAGACTGAAAGCATGTGGTGGAGAATTGGATGGAATTTTTGTGGGGTCCTAGTGGTAGGTGGTATAGTGTTCTGGTGGACCGGACTAGAGTTGGAAGGGAGATGGGTAACATGTTGCATGAGGAGATGGTGCCCAATGGCCCAGTGGTCCGGTGGATCAGAATTGATTCATACATAAGTGAGTCGAAAGGCAAACCTTTTTAGGTGGCACAATTCCCAATGGTATGGTGGCTCAACCTAGAGTTGAATTTTAGTAAGGAGAAGGGGGAGGTATGTACCCAGTGCCCTATGGCTCAATGACTGAAAACCATCAACTAGACTAGATCAGAAGCTTATAAAAGAAAGAAGTAGGGGAAATCATTTCCCAGGTGGCCCAGTTATGAAGAAAAAAAAACATGCCATATAAAAATAAATAGTTAATTTATAAGATATTTTTATTGTTTTTATTGGTCTTCATCTTGTGGGGCATTTTTAAGGGACTAAAAAACACTTTTAGAAAACAAAAATTTACGAAATTGTGTTTACTTCCAATCCACAAAGTTTATGCTTCTAAAATGAAATCTCTCAAGGATATTTTTCCAATGAGATATTTTGAGTCTAGAACAAATCTTGTATGAAGAAGTTATAACCTAAACAAAAAAGGGTAAAATTTGGTACCAAATTACTTTTAGAGGGCATAAATCCTAATACAAGAGTTAGTTTGGGGTCCAAGAGTATTCTATGGAAATCTCATGAACTTTATAATTCATCCATGGAACCAGATTTGAATTATGGGTACTTGAAAATGTGTTGGGAGAGAAAGAGGGAACCTATAACATACAGGGTTAAAAAGGGAAAATAGTCAAAACTTTTGAAGATGATAACTTTCTTCTCAGAACTCAAAATTGGGAAAGTTAACATTCGATGGAAAGGTATTGAGGAGGAGAATACATATTTTAACCCAACAAGTTAATTTGACTAGTAATTTTTTCAGTAAACCCAAAATAAGATGACCGGTGGCATTAAAGGGAAGAAAAATTTATGCATTCTTTTCTAAATTTATATATGTATTTATAATTTTCTAATCGAAAATTATTTGCATGCACATTTTCTACAAAATTTATAGGTTCATAAAGGAATTTTGATTCTTGTATGAGAACTATAGCCATGGAATATGCCCAGGGGTCCTACAATCATGAGGAGGAATTCAGAGGGTTGCATGTCAGCATGGGGAATGTTGAGACAGAGTCTAATGGAAGAAGAGACAAGTAGGAGTCTGTAACTATGAGGTTCCTGCAGAGAGAAGTGTAGAGTTATAGGGTTGAAAATGAAAATATTATGAAATATCAAGAAGAGGTACTTCGGAGCTTGAACATGTTGCAGAAGCGAGCTAATAAAAACTTTGACACAAAATAATTCAAATGCATTATTGAACCAGAATGGTTCATATTTTCATGAAATTGTTGAAACAGTTAGCCTGACAAAGTTTTGTTGGCTGCACATTTTGCAGAGTTAACAACAACTAGATCGGATTAGGACCATAACAAAGTGTAGAGGAATGGAATATGCAAAAGGGTCTTACATCCAGGAAGATGATATAAGAGGGATGGATGTCCATATGAGCATTGAAGGAACAAACTCCAGTGGACATGGAGAAGGAAGGGATGAAAACATGAATATGGTAGAGACCATTAAAAATTTACAGAAGGATGTACAAATCCATAAGGCTAATAATGAAAGGATTATGAAATCCAAGGAGAAACAAGAGGAATTCAACATGAAGTTAATGTAGATCTTGAACAAAATAGAAAAGAAATTGGATAAGGAGAGTAGCTCAAGAAAATCAAGAAGTCGCGTGTCTCCTAATGAGAAAAGAAGAACAAGAATTGCTAGCAGACATCACTGTCACTCCCTGAGGAATTCCAATAAGAGAGCACACATTAGCTCAAGTCCATCCCCTATCAGGAAGCATAAGGGGTCTGGGGTGAATGATATACGAGGAGAAATGAACAAAATCAAACCTCCTACATTTTATGGCGAACATAAGAAGGATGAAGATGCAGAGACATGGCTGATGGGCATGAGAAAGTATTTTCAATTGCATAATTATTCTTCTCATGCTAAAGGAAGAATTTCCATCTATCAACTCAAGGGAAAGGAATCCATGTGGTGGGATTAGCTTGTGTAGGTGCAACACATTAAAGAGAAAAATGTTACTTGGAGGGAATTCAAGAAGTATTTTGAAAAGAAATACTTGACTAAGAGATATTATGATAAGAAAATGAAAGAGTTATTTGAACTCAATCTTGGGAGTATGACCATAGATGAATATGAAAGAAGGTTTTTAGAACTGTTGAATTATGTTTCTTTCATCAAGGATGAGATAGTTAAGATTCAGAGGTATTTTAGTGGATTTCCATCATTCATCAGTGAAAAAATACAATATGATCATCCCAAAACATTGGAGGAGACCATGAGGCATGGTAAATGCCTATATGATCAACAAAATTCAAGGCCAACTTTCCAAAAATCTTGTGAAGACAAAAATAAATTCAATATGGATCAGAGGAAGAAGGGGACTAAGCCACCATTCTTCAAAAATAATCCTCAAGGACAACCAACTTCTAAAGAACCCATAACAATTGAGATAGGGGGTCAAAGGCCAAGGCAACCACCTATTCAATGTTGGGGTTGTAAAGGAGATCATATGTTTAGATATTGTCCTCACAAAGGTGAAAAAGTGAGGATTTTTCACAATGTACAGAAAGATGAAACAATGAAGGACATGGGAAGAAATGTACCAAGGATCTATGCATCCCTGGAAAACAAACAATAAGAGTATCATCCACATATGATTGAAGTGGAATGTATGATCAACAACCAAACCATTGTTATTTTAATTGATTCAGGAGCTAGTCATATTTATATAGATCCTAATATGGTGGAAAGGTTGCATTTGCCAAGAAGCGAGCATGGAAAATCTTGGTTGGTGCAACTTTCTACAGGAGACAAAAGAAAAGTTAATGAGATGGTTACATCATGTCTTATGGACATGAATGGATTGAACACCAGGGCATATTTGAACATATTTCTTTTAGTTTCCTATGAATTTTTAATTGGGATGGATTGGTTGGACCAACATCGAGCTATCCTAGAATGTCATAACAAGGCATTTACTTGCTTGGATGAGGAAGGGAACCTAAGGAAAGTGCAAGGAAATCCTAGGGCAGTAACCATCAGAGAAATTTCAGCATTACAACTGAAGAAATGTTATAGAAAAGGGTGTTGAATATTTGTATCACATATGGAAGATACACCTAAAGATAAGGTGTCAAATATTGAATATTATGCAGTCCTAAAAGAGTTTGAATATGTGTTTAAGGAAATATCAATATTACCCCCTAAAAGATAAATTTACTTCTCCATAAATTTGATGCCTGGAGCAGCTCCAGTATCCAAGACTCCATACAGGATGAGTACACCAAAATTGAAGGAGTTGCAAATGCAACTTGAAGAGCTCTTGAAGAAGGGGTATATATGCTCAAGTGTGTCACCTTGGGGTGCCCCAGTTTTATTTGTGAAGAAAACGGATGGAACATTGAGACTTTGCATTGACTTTAGGAAGTTGAACAAGGTAATTGTGAAGAATAAGTATCCTTTGCGAAGGATCGATGACCTCTTTGATTAGTTGAAAGATGCAAAAATATTCTCCAAGATTGATCTTAGGTCAGGTTATCATTAAGTAAGAATTAAAGAAGAAGATATCATCAAGATTTTTTTCAGAAGAAGGTATGGTCATTATGATTTCACAGTGGTGCCCTTTGGATTATAAAATGCACCAGCTATCTTCATGTGTTTAATGAATGGTAATTTTAAAGAATACTTAGATAAGTTTGTCATTGTATTTTTAGATGAAATTGTTATATATTCTAATTCGAAGGAAGAGCATGAACAACACTTGAGGATAGTATTACAAGTATTAAGGGAGCATCAGTTGAGGATGTTCCACTTCTGCATACTATACGTTGCGCCTCTCATCTTTCCTTCATGTGACACACTCTGTCTATTTCTACCCACATGCCTAGCTATCAAAAAAGCACACACTCTTCTCTTTTCTGCATGTGTTTCTCACGCTGAGTCCTCTACATGATCATCATTGAAAATCTTCGTCTTCTTTGGCAGTTATTCTGAATCTGTTCATCATTAGTGGTCATTATTCTGACATTTTGTGGCTTCTCTGGCAGTCGCAAATCTTCGTCCTATCTGGCAGTTATAGTTAGTCGTTTTTGGCTTCTTTGGCTTCTACGCCCCTTCCTTTATGTGACCATCGATGGTGACCACACGCCTATTCAAAAGAAGCTTCACAATCTCGGTCTAGCGAGCACTAGATCCATTTTTCAATATGACCTTGGGCGATGATCTCACGTGACCACATGATTGCGGGCATGCCCAAAGTTGGTTTGGATCAAACTACGTTTTGCCACACAATTTACCTCAAGTCTTCACATGTCCTCTCTCCAAAATCGTGGTTTCGATTGCGGCCTGCCCTCAACTTTTTAAAGTTCGTGCACCTTCAATCCCCGCAATATGACTGGATCGTTGATCTCATGATCTTGACGGTGCTTATGAACTTATGGCTCAGATCTATCCCCTTCAATCCTGCAGATAAGATCTGACCTCTTTCAAATCAACGACGGTGATTTTTTTTGGAAGTACGGACTTCAAAATTATCAAGTCTCAAAGTTTCCTTTCTTTCATACATCAATATTCCAGAGTTGATGATCTGCGGACACCTGTCCTTCTCAATCAACAACTATTCCTCTGCTTCGGGGATTTGACCTTTCAACTAGATCAACGGTCATGCGGGCCCTTCCTCGCTCAATGGTCGAGATCTCCTTCGGGTCTCCAAAATTTTGAGATCTCAAATCTCAAACTTCACTTCCCCTCTAAGTACACATGATTCTTCTGCATGTCCTCTTGAATCAGATGGTTGAGGCTTACTTCGATCCTTTACCCAAAATTGACAGATTTACGCCACGTCTCTATTGGATCAGATGCCAAGATCCACCTCAAATGATCCAACGCTTGAGATTTTCTCCAGATGATCTGATGACTAATATATACTTCGGATGATCGAACAATTGAGATTTACTTTGGCTCTCCGGCTCTTCGGGCTTCGGGAGTTTCAAATCTCAACTAAAAAACTCTTGAACAGATTTTCCTGAGTCCATAATCTGGTGCCATGTGTCTCTATGGATTTGACAGTCCATATCTCCTCTAACTCTCCAGAATTTGGGAGTTTCAATTCTCAACCGAAACTCTCGAAGTGATTTCCTTGAAGTTATTGATCTACTGACACATACCTCTTAGTGATCGACAATCAGTCTCTACTTCGGCTATTTCACCTCCTCCTCATCCACAAACTTCCAGAGTTGTGGATCTCACACCATATTTCCTTCTCGATGATGAACAACCCTAAAACACTTCAAGACTTCAGAACGTTGGCAAGCTCCCTCTCCTGTGTGTGCAAGGAGACAAGGTTCACGCACATTGATTTGATATGATAGTTGTTTTTCCTCTGGATCGGTGATCCAACAACCATTGTCGTTCTTCCTCCCAAGATTTTGATCTCTCTGAATTAGAAGGTTTTCTAAGTGTTCAAGGGTCTCGAACTTTTCTCCTCCTATGAGTCTGTCTCTTGGACCTCATATGCACTTCTGGAAACCGCTATCTCTTCTGAGCTTTCTTGTCTTCTGCTCTCACGACTTCTTAAAGAGTCACTTCGATACTTAGCCGAATTGTGGATCTGTGTAGTCCTTGCAACAGATTCTTACGCAAGGTTTGGTTTCGCTATTGTTATGGCCATCAATGACAAGCACACTCTTATTGTAAATCATTCCAACAATACCCCCCTTTGGCATTGATGGCAACCCTAAAAGGTTGCACTATGCTTCTTAGACCTCCAACTGTAGCATCCATACCACACCTTTTCTCCCCCTTTGACATCAATGTCAAAGAAAACTGAGAGTGACTCTATTCTCCCCCTGAACAAAGAGACAATAAGCACTCTCCCCCTGATTATATATACTATGAGCACTCTCCCCCTGATCAGATAGACTATTTTAACTTGATAATAGGGTCATGCCCAACTTCTAGCGTAGATACTCAAACTAAGCTTTTTCAAGTGGTTTAGTGAAGATATCAACAATCTGATCTTTGGATGGAATATAATGCATAGAAACAACAGTGTTGGTTACCTGTTCCCTCAAGAACTGATACTTGATGGGTATATGCTTGGTCTTGGAGTGAAATATATGATTATTGGACACACTAATTGCACTAGTATTATCACAATGAATTGGTATCAATGCAGTATACTTTACCTCCAAGTTTGCAAGTGTCTGAATCATCCATAATACTTGGGTACAACAAGTGGAAACTGCAATGTATTCAACTTTTTTTGTCAATAAGGAAATGGAACCTTGCTTCTTTCTCAACCATGCTATAAGAGAATCTTTTAAGAAGAATGCACCTCCACTCGTTCTTTTCCTTTCATCCATGCAGTTAGCCCAATAAACATCTGAATAGATTGATAATTGAAAATTTTGATTCCTAGGATACCATAGGTCATAGTTCATTGTTTCTTTCAAGTATATGAATATTCTTCTGACAACTAGAAGATGAATATGTTTAGGTGCAGACTGATACCTTCCTACCATTCCAACAACATGCATTATGTCTGGACGAGATGTTGTGATGTACAAAAGGTTGCCTATCATAGACCTATATGAACTCTGATCAACATCAGGTGAGTCATCATCCTTGCTTAACTTGCATCCAGTGACCATAGGTGTGCTCGCAGGTTTAGAATCTTCCATTTGAAACCTTTTCAACATTTCTCTTAGATATTTTTCCTGAGAAATAAATATTCCTTCAGACCTCTGAGTAATTTTCAAACCAAGAAAAAATGACAGCTCCCCTATCATAGACATTTCAAATTCAGAGTGCATGACAGAAGAAAACCATTGTACCAATAAAGAATTATTGCTTCTGAAGATGATATCATCTACATAGACCAACACAATGAGAAAATCATTACCCTCTATTTTGATATATAGATTGTTGTTGACTGTTCCTCTCTTGAAACCTTTGTCTTGGAGATACTTATCCAGTCTGTAATACGAGGCATGAGGAGCTTGTTTCAACCCATATAAGGATTTCTTCAGCTTGTAGACAAAGTCAGGGTTATTTGACAATTCGAAACCCTCTGGTTGTTCCATATAGATTTCTTCTTTTAGATCTCCATTTAGAAAATATGACTTGACATCCATTTGATATACTTTAAACCTTTTATGACAAGCATACACAAGAAATATTATAATAGCTTCTAATCTTTCTACGGGCACAAATTTTTCATCAAAATCTAGTCCTTCTATTTGATCATATCCTTTGCAAACCAATATAGCCTTATTTCTTACAATATTTCCTTGCTCATTCATCTTATTTTTGTAGACCCATTTGGATCCTACTACATTTTTATTTGATGGCCTAGGAATGAGTTCGCAAGTGTCATTATTTTCAATCTGATCCAGTTCCTCGTTCACTGATTTTAACCAATTTACATCTTTACTCACTTCATGAAAGTTCTTGGGTTCCAGCATGGATATGAAGGCTACATGTGATTTCTCGGTGTCTTTGATTATCCTTCTCCTGGTTTGTACACCTTTGTCTTTCTCACCAATTATTTGACTTTTTGGATGATTCTTTTGAGTAATTTTGGAGGAAGGATTCGATGCTGATTGTTGTCATGACTCTTGTTGTCTGGGTGTCTCTTCTCCATCTGATTCATCATCTTCTTATGACACTGATATTTTTTTTTCTTCATTTTTATTATTCTCATCACCTTTTTCATTTGACTTAGTGCTTATTCTCTATTGATCTTTTACAGGAGATTCTTCATCAATTCAAACATCAATATAGTCTACTAATTTATGCATTATTTTGTTAAAGCATCTGTATCCTTTATTGTTCATTGCATATCCTAAGAAGATACCTTCATCAACTCTACAATCAAATTTTCCCAGATGATCATCATTATTTTTGATGTAGCATTTACTTCCAAATACTTTGAAGTGCTTGATTGATGCAGGTTGACCAAACCACAACTCATATGGAGTTTTATCATTGTTTGGCCTTAGATGCACTTTGTTCAGAATACGAACAACCATGTGAATAGCCTCCACCCAGAAGGTTTTTGAAATTCCCCTTTCACTCATCATAGCCCTTGCCATCTGTTGAACTGATCTATTTTGGCGTTCTGCAACTCCATTTTGTTGGGGAGTACCTGGAATAACATATTCTCTTTTAATTCCATGTCTCTCACATAATTATTTGAAATCTCTTGATAGGAATTCCCCTCCTCTGTCTGAGAAAATTTCCTTTAACTTCCTTCTTGTCTGATTCTCAGCTAACACCTTAAACTTTTTGAACTTCTCAAACACATCATATTTTTCTCTCAGAAAGGCAACCCACGTAAGTCTAGAGAAGTCATCAATGACCAACATAAAGTAGCATTCTCCTCAAGTTCCTTCCTTTCGCGATGGTCCACATAGATCCATATGAACAAGTTGAAGCAATTTCTCTGAAGATGTGAAACTCTTCGATTTTAATTGAGCACGAGTCAACTTCCCCATTTGACAGGGTTCACATACATAGTTATGAGGCTTAGATATTCTTGGAAGATCTTTCACAACACCTTCATTATTTAGTTTGATAATATATTCAAAATTTAGGTGTCCAAGCCTTCTATGACATAACCAAATTTCATCAAATTTGCTTAAATGAGATTTCTCCTTATCTTCCTTCATAATATAGACATTGTTTTCAGTTCTAACCCCTTTTGCAATCATCTCTTCTGTGTTCACTGTTTTTGTTTTACAATTCTTGGCAGTGAACGTGACTTCACATTCTCTATCACACATTTGACTGACACTAAGAAGATTTTTCTTTAAACCATCAATAAATAATACATCTTGAGCTTTTCCTCTTCCATTACTTAAGCTTACTAGAACTTTACCTTTGATCTTTCCTGGAGCATCATTTCCAAAAGTCACACTTCCTGATTTACTTTGTTTGAGTAATATGAACTTACTTTTGTCACCTGTCATATGACTGGAGCATCCGTTGTCAATATACCATGGGTTCTTTTGTCTTTGATCTGACAATACTAATCCACACTTGTTATCTTCATTCTTGTTCCAAATCTTGACTTTTTCAGCTCCGTGATTTGACTCTGGCTTATAGTTCTTTAATCAACAATCTACAACTTTATGTCCATAATTATGGCAGATGTAACATTTTGGTTCATTGAATAAAGGATCATAACGATTTTTATGCTTAATATCTGTCTTTTTCCCAACCATCACATGATTTTTAGTTAGTGGTTGTTTGTTATTTGGTTGTCTCATTCTTTGTTGTGGCAGATATTTATCCCTTGGCAGTCTTGACATTTAGGTGGAGGAAGGATCAAGAAGCCCCTGTTTTGTAAGAAGATCAATGTATTGAGATCAAGAGGGTAAGTAGAGTGTATTACGAGAATAAGGAGAATATTTCTCAAGAGAGGTAGAGAGGAGAATTCTGGAGAGAAGAGAAGAATTGAGATTTTGTTGCAATCCAATCTTGTAACCATTGTAAACATTGTAAAAAGCATTCAAATTTCACAGAAAAACATATTTTCCTACATATGAATCTCTATGTGTGTTCTATGTGAATGAGTATGTGTTTTATAAATGTTTACTGTGCATGTGTGAATTCCATGAGTATATAAATGTTCCCTTTGCAAGAATAGATATAACTCCATGTCTGTGTGAATTTCTGAGTGTTCTGGGCTCGCAAGGCAGTGCAAGGAGTGCACATCAAATTTATTAAGAACTATGAGAAGTCAGTGCAAGGAGTGCGCTAGAACTCAATTAGGAGTTCTATGAGGAGCGTGCCAAGTGGGCACACCGGAATCAGCTAAGCTCAGAAGGGATAGTGGAAGGAGTGCACAGAGCTAGCACAAGGAGTGTGCCTACACTCAGAGTAGTGTAAAATATCAAAGGAAAGGAAAGTGTAAGGAGTGCGTAGGTGAGTATGTAAATTCTAAGACTCAGGAGAGAAAGTGCAAGGAGTGCACAAAGCCAACACTTTGTTAAAGTGTTTCTAAACCGCAGGAGGAAGAGCACAAAGTGTCAGGAGGACGTTGAAGGAACACCTTGACTATGTTCGTAAGCTCAAGAGGAAGAGTGGGAGTGCCAGGAAAGCACAAGAATTTGTCGAAGGAGAAAAGAAATGAACCCTTTGAAGTTAGAAGAGTTGAAAGATTAGAAGTGATAGCACTGGTGTGTGCAGAGCCTATGCAATGAGTGCAGAAGGAAAGAACTTTCTAAACTTCCACATTGTAGGAGGAGTGCAAGGTTTGTGCCCACACTTCAGTTGAAGTGTTGAACAAAGCTCAGGAGGTGTAGAGTTTCATAGAATGCAAGAAGAGGCCAAGGAGTTGAATCTGCAGAGGAGAGATCAAAGCCCAAGCCTTTGAAAAATTTGATAATTCCTTTATTGAAGGGAAGCAGAGCCGTAGAGGAGAAGAAACCACAATAGTCGTTGGATTGGATGTGGAAACACATCTGGGCCGTTAGATCAAAACTAGAAAAGAGGAAAAGCACAGTCAAGAGGAGACTAGATCCCAACCGTTGGATATGAATACAAGAGAATGTGAGTCGTAGATCTCACAATTCAGGGATTCGACACTTCAAGAAAGATTGGCCCTTGTGTTTCCAGGCGGCAAAAACCCTGAAGCCTGGAGTCCTGAAGTAGATCTCAGTCATAGATCATAGAGTGAAGTGGGGTTGTTTATTGTTAATCCCTTTGGCACTTCGGCTACCTGGGAGATTTTGGAGGTAGTCATTGCAGAGTTAATCTCCATCGTCGATCAACCGAAGAGTCTCAGTCGTAGATCTCCACCCTTTGCCAATTTGGTGTTAGGTTGTTTGGGAGTTTGGTGGTGGTCGTTTGGAGCAAGGAACTCTGAAGTCACGGAGTCCCAAAGTAGTTCTCCATTGTATATCATGGAGGAGGGTTATAGGATTACCTAGAAATATTCTTGTATATTCTTTAGAGAACCAAATAGAAAAAACTAAATCTAGATACTATTAGGAACATATTATTAAAAGATATTTCGTATGACTCAATGAATGTACTTACTTTTATGGGTTCTAGGGACATTTCCCAATTATCCTTTGAGAAAATATTTGAAATGTGCATGAAGTACTCGTGAAGACAAGCAAGATCCGGTAAGGGACCCTGTGATTCTTTTTCTAAAATTTCTAAATCTGCATCAAGTAGTGGAATAACTAGGGTAGAGCTAGGAAATTTATTGGAAAACTTCAAGAATGACATTCTTGGCACCCTGAGTTTTTATCTTTATACTTACAAATTAAGAAAAACAAAGAGGAACAAAATGCATCCCTATCTATATTTTGTACATGGTGTAGGAAAAGACATCCATTGAAATAATTCCCCTTGAATAACATCGATTTATGTGCTATTTGTAAAATTGAACATTTGATAGAACATTCTCCTTCTTTACCCAAACTAAAATAAATATACCAAGGAGGGAATGAGACAATACAACAACTTTGTACCTTGGCACTGAAGAGACCATGGCAGCCTCATCCACCAGGTATGTCATTGGATCCTACATTTTCAAATTCTTCATATTACTATGGGAAAAAATATTCATCTTGGAATCCCACAATTCCATGGAAAGGATGGCCCCAACAAAAAATCCATCCTTGGAATAAAGGGTTGCGAGGACCCAACTACGATAATATTTCTTCCTATCCCATGCAAACTCAACAATACTCACAATTTCCTTCATAATCTTATTCAACACAAGCTCCACAACAGATTGTGCAACCCCAACAATTTCAACTTTCATCCAACCAACCTACATTGAGTTCTATATGGATGACTTTATTGTCTACGGTGACTCATTCAAGGGAGAATTAGAGAACCTAAGGAAAGTATTAATAATATGTCAAGCAACTAAACTTTCATTAAGTAATGAAAAATGCCACCTGTTGCTAGACAAATGTATTTTTATTGGACATATTATCTCTTATGTAGAGATTGAGGTGGATCCAGCAAAAATAGAAGTTATTTCAAATCTCCCAATGCCCAACACTCTAAAAGAGGTACGACATTTTCTTAGATTTGTTGGTTATTATAGAATATTTATAGATAATTTCACAAATATTATTGCACTATTGTTTAAGTTACTTTCCAAAGATGTTGTATTTTCATGGAATGATCAATGTCAACATGCATTTCAGACTTTAAAATAAAATATTTCTGCTACATTGTTCTAAGGGGACCAAATTGGTCTCTTCCATTTTACATTTCCATAGATTCCTCTGACATTGCTCTTGGAGCTGTATTAGGGAAGAAATAAAACCATTCTTAATATGACATCTACTTTGTTAGTAAGAACCTCACACATATTGAACTTAATTACATTTTAACCGAGAAAGAGTTTTTAGCAGTTGTTCATGCGATAAAACGTTTAGGACATATATTACTAGTTATGAAACATTCATTCACACTGATCACTCAACCATTATTTACCTAATGAAAAAAATAATAACTAATGGTAGGATTACTAGATGGATTTTATTGTTGTGGGAATTTAATATCACCAATGTGGATCGACCTGGAAGGAAAATCTAGCTACAGATTTCCTTTCTATAATACATAACAGAGGTGAAATTACTCCTATAGATGATATCTTTATGGAAGAACATTTATTTGTTGTATCCAGTCACTCTTCTTGGTTTGAATACATCACCAATTATTTGGCTATTGGAATATTACCTCAACACTTGCCATCTAGGAAGAAACAAAAGATTGTTAGGTTAAGTGCTACTTTGTCATGGATTGGTGGTGATCTTTTCTGCACTGGACCATATATCATCATCTAAAGGTGTGTTCGAGAAGATGAGATGTTTGATATTTTAAAGGCATGCCATGATGATTCATGTGGGGGACACTTCACCAACAAAAGGAAATATTATAAGGTATTTCATTTGGGGTACTATTGGCCCATTACCCTTTTCAAGGATGCCAAGAAGTATGTAAAAATCTCTGATAGTTGTCAGAGAATGGATCGACTAGTTCAAACCGATGAGATGCCCTTGCACCTCCAGGTACTTATCGAACCATTTGAAAACTTGGATCTGGAATTTGTTGGGCCTATCACTCCTATGTTGAGAATGGAAAAGGTACATTCTTGTTTGCACGGATTACGTCACTAAGTGGGTAGAAGTCAAAACTTTACTTAAAGCTAATGAACAATCAATTGAAAATTTTCTTTATGAGGATATTTTCAGTTGATTTGTTATGCCTAGATAAATTGTCACAGATCAAGGGATGAAGTTCAACTCAAATATCATCCAATCTATCACCCAATAACAAAAAATTAAGAACAAAAATTCTTCTCCATACCATCCACAAGCTAATGGACAAGAAAAATCCACCAATAATGTTCTCGAAGCCATTTTGAAAAGACTATTCAGATTCATAATAGAGATTGGGAAGATAGGATACCTAAGGCATTATGGGATTATAGAACTACTTGGATAAACACTACCGAATTCACACCCTACGAATTGGTTTATGGAAATCAAACCCTTCTCCCCATAGAGTTTCAGATCAAAACTTTCACGACAACAACTCAATTGGGAATGAACCTATGAGATGAACAAAACAAAGGATAGTACAACTCAATGAATTAGATGATATCAAATAGGATGTCATTAATTAAGCTTCACTTGTTTAACAATAAAAAAAATATGGCATGATAAATTTATCAAAATGAAGCAGTTAAAATTAAGTGAATAGGCTCTCCTTTTTTATTCCAAGTTCAAAAATTTCAAAGAAAATCTTTCCATCCATTGGTTGGGGCCTTATGAAATAGAAACAATTTTTGAGAAAGGGTCATTCCATATCAATACAATTAATGAAGATACGGTATCCTTTTTATTGAATGGTCACAAATTGAGGTTGTATCACAAAACAACGTCCAAATATGAGTTTATTGCAGATATACTTTAGTAAAATGAGATGGAAGTGGTAAGTGAGGAGGGAAACCTTCCCACTCCTACTTCTTGATTTCTTTTTCCATTTTCCTCTCTCTCTCTCTCTCTCTCTCTCTCTCTCTCTCTCTCTCTCTCTCTCTCTATATATATATATATATATATATATATATATATATGTGGATTATGTTTGAAAACCAAATTCCTGGTGGTAAGAGTTCACATTTATACATCATGTTGTCCATTCAACTTTTCAAATTATGGTTCTTCAAAATAATATTTTTTTTATTCTCACATTATATGATGTGCAATTTATTAATTCCCTCCTTCTAACAAGTCTTCTCCCATCAACTTCAACACATTATCTGGGTTCGAGGCTAGAGACTTTTTATAGTACCTTGGAGATTGCATGAATTAATGGTAGGTATCCTCATTCATGACAATGGGAATTCACCAATGTCTTCTGATTTTTACACTCTACAGGTGACTTGACTTAAACTCATTCATTCGTACATGACAAAGTGTAGTATGGTGCCTTGAAACTCATTGTCATCAATGGTGAGTTGTGTCACGTTGGTTAACGACATACATCAATGGACAATAATCCAACTAATTTTTCTCACGTTTGACTTCGAAAGACTCATTCACATGACAAAAATTGTACCATGGTTTTGGAATGCTTGAAGACTCCATGGTTTCATCTTATGTACATTTGTTGCGACCTTCTTCTTTTGAAAATAAAAGGGTCATATCAAATATTGGAGTAAGAAATGTAGCCTGTTTCAAAAAGGGAAAGTCTATGTGAAGTTGCAATAACAGTTTTTTATCCTTGCAGAAGACTATCTCGTTATAGATATTGAGACATCTTCCTTTGTTTATTCATCTATACAACAATCCATTTTTCTCACTACATTTACATTCTTCAGGGGATCAACCCCTCCTCTTCAAAATTTAGAATCCAACATCAACAACCTTATTTCATACATCCACAAAGAGTATGCATTCTTTCGTATATCATATTATTATTTACATATTTTCAATAGCACATTCACTATTTACCACCAAAATTCTTATTTTTACAGACCAAGTGCCTTCAGTGATATTCAACAAGTTTCTTTTATTATATCATGCATTCAAAGATTCAGGGCGTGTCTCCTTCAGATCATCATGTATCCACAAAGGTAGTTGGGTAAGCAATCTCTATTTCTATGCAGTCATCTAATTTGGGAATTCATTCACATTGAACTCTTGGATATTTTTCCCTTCACACTTCACTTCCTTATCCCTTTCACATTCCATCTAACCTTCCTTGATTATTTTTTCCATCCACCATTACACTTTTTCCTTTGGCATCATTAAACTTTGGGGGACTTCATGGTAAGATAGACCTTTTCCACTCAAATATTATATTTTATGTCAGATTCCAAAGAAAAAACATTATTCTAATTTCCTTTTTCTTGTATACATCACGAGGAACAAAAAAAAAATTAGTTAGATCCTTAAGTCATGTTCCTCCTTTCCTTACTAAAATAAAAATAAAAAATAAAAATATAGTATAAACATAAATAAAAGAAAAGAAAACTGAAAGAGATAAAGAAGGAAATAATAAATCATGTCACATAGAGAATCAAAGAGTACACATCATGATCCAGACAACATTCATATCTTTGTTGCATGAGGACATGCAAAGACTTGAGTGTGGGGAGGGGGATGTTGAGCCTTGGTTTCAACACATTTCTTATGACCATTTAACTCATTATTATTCAATTTATCCTTTATCCTTCTTGCAATTATCATTTATATCATCATATATCACCCATATTGTTCATTTCCACTTTAGACAAGCTTCATGAGACATATGGTGATGATTTTATCATTTTCTCATGTTTTGATGGTTTCCTAGACTAGATTTTGTAATTCCCTAACTATTTGAAAAAGTATTTTGTTCTTGTGTATTTTTTCAGAATTCCAGTAGAAATCACCTTTAGAATTCCAGTAGTGATCACCTTCAGAAATTTGGTAGAAAGCATCTTCATAATTCTGGTAGCTCTTCCATGTTCTGGGTGGTTGCACCTCCCGAGGGTGAATTCGAGCACCTTGGTTTTGTTGGGAACATCGTTGTTTAGCTTCCATGTTGTTCAAACGAACACAATGACCATCGAGCAATTTCTAATATCTAGTAAAATCCAATATCAACCTACCCTATTTTGACATGAACTTATATGATTTTTTGGAACAAATTCCCAAGTTAGATGCTCCACATCTCCCATAATGATTCTGCAAGACAACTGACTCCCTTTCTTTGTCATCGAGTGTTAAGAACCAAATATCAATATAGCATAGAAAATCATCAGAAAAAGTACTCAACGCCTTGAAAAAGAGAGAATTTCAGATAATAAGCCTCTTCGAGGGGGAAACCTCCTTTTAC
>JZKD02S2119704.1:256498-267968 GCA_000966675.3 Picea glauca
GGTAAAAGGAGGTTGCCCCCTCGAAGAGGCTTATTATCTGAAATTATCTCTTTTTCAAGGCGTTGAGTACTTTTTCTGAGGTTTTTCTATGCTATATTGATATTTGGTTCTTAATGCTATATTCACCATTTAGCTGTGACACCACGAAATAGGAATCTAGTAAAACTTATAAACATAGAATACCATGCGCAATAACATATCTAAGGAGTTTAATCACGGAGCTATATTCAACAACATTTTTCATTCTCGGACCCAAACAAGTGCCTCCATATACAACCACTTGGCCCGAAGGTGATTAAATCACCCATGCGACGGAAGAGAGGTTCCAAGTGTGACAAATTGCTCCATCTGCAAACCCAACATGGACTGAGTGTTATAGTGACATATGCCAATCAAGTAGAAACACTATAATAAACCAAGAGAAGAAAGGGAGAACAACTAGACATACTATCTATGTACAATAATTACAATGGGAAAATGCCTAAGCATCAAGGATCAAACATAGTACCTCTTGAGGTAGAGCACATTTCATGGTACATAATCAATAGTCATGGCTTCAAGAAGGGCCTCATCTAAAGAAAAATATATGTCCATGAAAAAATTTGTGTCATAGGAATTGGCATTCTAGACAGGTGATGGAGAATGACCATAATCACTCTTGATCATATTAAGTTCTAAGTGAAAATAAGATTGAATATGCAGTTTCTCCCAAGGTCAATCCATCATTTTCATTGCCTCAGAAATATCTTCATCAGAAGGAAATACAATGTCAAGGAAATCAAGTGAAGTCAAAGAGTTTTGGGCCCAAATTGGCTCTGAAAACCGATCCTCTTCTTCTATGCACGAAGGAGTCAGATATGAGTCTGTAGTGTATTTTTGGATTGCTTGATAAGATATCTATGTTGTATATAATGGCATGGCCATATTAGAATGAAAAATACCTTCAACTAATTCACATAATGAGGGTAACACCCATGGATATTTAAAATACATAGTTCTAAACAAATCTACGCGTGTAACAAGGACCGAGGGGATCGAATTTTGTTAGTCGTTCGGGGTAGCATGAATGTAAGAAACTAGAGATGGGAAATTAAAGTTCACATAAGTGAAGGGCACATCCCAACACTAATGCTCTCATTTGATGTCTAAGAGTTTTCTATCAATGGGACTATAGATCCTAGATTTTCCACAGAGTTAGAGAGGTTTAACAACATTTGGTATATTGTTATGATATTCCCATCTCAAGGAAAGAACAAGAGTCTAAAAAATGATGAGACATCAGTTGTCATGACATAAGTCCATCTCCTTCCTAACAAAAGATTATATTCAAGTGGACCGTCGACTACTTCCACCTCCATTGAAATGACCTTCCCCCCTGATTGGGTAGGAAAAGAGGCAATGAAACCATGTGATATAAATGATCGCCCATCGAATGTGGTTAAAAATGTAGGAGACAGGGTAAGCTCAAGAGATCCAATGGATTTATAGCAAGACAATGACATAGCACATTTCAAAGCACATTCATCAACGATAGTTCTCCCAATAATGTGTTTTGTATACACAATATTTATTTGGAAATCTATGTGATAAGGAAAGAGAGGCTTCACATTTATGACATCAAACTTCATGATGAGCTAAATCAATGAGTTAGTGGTCCCTAGAGTGGACAACAGTGAAGATCTTTGTGCAAGGAAACTTTGAAAACCTCTAGGGCTGATACTACACATGGTGTCTAATCCAAGTCCTCAATGATAGAATAGTTGGGCATGGCTCGAGCATTGGGTTTGTGTGATGGACTCTTATGCATACCTTTCGATATGCATGACATTGTTTCCTTCTAAGGTTTCTCTATATGGAGATAATTTTGAGGATCAAAAGTTTCTTTTCCTTTAGACATTGACTTAAGATTATTGTAATATCGATTTTTGGTTGATAAATCCATCTTCTTCTTCTTATGGTTCACCATATTGATGAACAACATTGTCCCATATGACAAGGGTGCATTTTGTGTGGCCCTTTACGAATTTCCAACAAAATATCCTGCCTACATGTTCTGTCCTTGTGGGAATGAGTTCTTCAACACAATAGGTTGTTGTTGCACTAATAGGTGTTGAGCCTCTTCCATATTTAGTAACTGATGGGTAAGGTGATATTTGCTACAAATATTTCAAGGAAATTTCACCTTCTTGGCCCCTCCAACATTTGCATCAAGTTTTTTCATTTTTAATGTTGTTTCCCTATGAGTTGTTGGGTACCCTTCAGGGACATCAATTTTACAACATGAAAATATGAAGACTGGACATTCAAGATGGTCAAATACATGGCTTGACTAACTGCATTTAGATGAATTGTCATCTATTTCATTTGATTTGTAACTAGATCCGTGATAGTGATTTTTACAGACCCAACGATGCCGTCAACATGTGGTCCAAACTTCACTTTTGAAGGATCAAAACCGGGTCACGGTGCATCTAGTATTAAATTGTAAAGGATCCCAGATAATGATTAGATTAAATATAAATGTTTGGCCCTAAAAATCACCTCCTCCTCATAAAATACTCCTAATGTTGATACATCCTTAGAGATGTAAGGCAATAAGGAATTAAGGAACCATTCCAATAAGAACTCGGGAGGGACCTTAGATTTTATTAGCCTCTTCCATCTGCAACACTCTTGGATATGATCCGATATGTGAGTGTCTTTATCCTATTTAAGCATAGAAAGAAGATCAATGCTGAAATCGTACCAGACATGAAGCTAGATGCGATTAAGAAACACTAATGATAGATTGTGAAAAGTGAGATATGTTGTTCCATCAAGTTCAATGTACCATTTCGCTGCAACTCCCATAAGATTGCACTCAAAGAGATATATTTGGATGAAATCATCATTTAAAGAATTATATTAACACCATAGATGAAACTTCGTCACATGGTCACCCAGATCTTCACTAGATTTACCTTCGAATTTTGGAATGTTTGAAGGCAAATTGGTGGGTACCGGAGACTTGTTCAGATCATGAAAAACTATATCGTTCATCAGTTTTCATGGGTCTAGAAAGTTTAAATTTTTCATCAAAGGTAGCCTTGGCAGGGGCCCAGAATTCCAACTAGCTGAGTTAGAGCTCCCAGGTTGAGTACCTGTCAGAAAAGGATAACCTAGATTTTTACTTCTACCAGGTTTCCAGGAAGAGCTTGTGGATGGGCCAATTTTTTTATTAAATCCATGGATTACCTAGTTATATAGAGGAAAACATCCACCCATTTGATTCCCGTAAGACAAAATAGGGTTTTCCCCTACTGACATCCCTTGCAAAGGGAAATCCCCTTGCATTGGATAGTTATAATCGAGAAAGGGGTTACCCCATGATGACATCCATTATGAAGAGTATGACTCTTGCATGGGATTCCATTATAATTGGAAGGGGTTTCCCCTTGTCAACATTCCATATGAGGGAAAAGGATTTTTCTCGAACCCACCAAATAGTGTGAAAGAGTTTTCAGAAGACGACATGTTGGTGGATTGGAATCTGCCACCTATAGGACCACCCCATTTAAAAAAGGGATAAATTCCAGAATATGGGAAATAACCACTCTTGAGTAAGGGGAAGAATGGATGGATATGTCCTCTAACCCAAAGAAAATCCTAGAGGGAAGTTGAAGAAATCATGACAACAAAATTAGTACTTTGGGGGATCGAATGGGAACCAACCAACACGTTCTTCATGCTCATCAACGACATTCCAAAAGAAAAATAATTATATATAAAAGGTGATGAGAAGGTTGTTACACATCAAAATTACTCAACCGGATAAGTGTCGCATGTTCCTCTCAATTGTCGTAAGTGTCGCATCTCCCTTACAAATTTTGCAAGTGTCGCATGTTGGTCACAAGTGTTGCAAATGATGTTCGAGCATACTACCATGCCGCCGACACTAAGGAGACACTTAGAACACCTCATGTGCTTGATTTGAAGAAGGATAACTGGTTTACTGAAGTCAAATAACTCTTAACACCTTAAGAGAGCTCTAAAACAATGGTTTTGAGGGGGAGTGCTCCCCTATATCAGCTTTAGGAGCACTGGCGCTCCCCTATAAGGCTTCAGGGAGCGTTATAACGCTCCCCTGCCCCCTCTGAAGGAGCGCTACTCATATTGAGAGCACTGGCGCTACCCTAAATCTTACCAGGGAGTGCTACAATGCTCTGATGCCCCTTCTAAGGGAGCACTGCCTAATCTGAGGCAGTAGTTGGCCTGCTGAGGAGAATAAGGAGAGGATCTTTCGATATTAGGAGGTGGTTGTATTCTAATTCTTGGTTTCATCAAGAGATCCCTGATCTAAGGAGGAAGTTCCCAACTTGTTCTAAAGATAACTCAAGAGGTTAAGCTACTCTTAACATATATAAGAAGGCTCTATGATGGTGGAAAGGGGGAAGAACTTCTAGTATGAAACCTATGATCTTGGAGGAAACACACAGTCAGCCAAAGAAGAGTGATCAGTGAAGCTACTATTATCCAAGTCGTGGAGATTTCAGGCAAGGGTTAGACGAAGAGGACTTGACGAAGCTGTCGCATTCAAATCCATGATTGTAAGCACTGCTGTCGTTATTCTCATTAATATGACACACTTGGTCTGTTTCTTTCTAGTTTGTGTCTAATGTTACATGAACTTATCATTAATTGATAGATCTATTTTCAAGCTAACATCAATAGAGTAGGAAGCGGTCGTATCTTGTTTGTTTGCAGAACTCAGCGAGGAGCAAAGGATTGGAGCGCAACTCGGAGTGTGCAGGGACAAACGTCGTTAAAGAAGTACTTCTGTCATCCTTCCTTCTCATGTGTTATTTTAGATAGATTTGAAAGGAAGTCAGTGTCCACGTTAAGCATTTTCTGTCTAGAGTTAGGGTCAAGCTCTCAGAGGCGATCTACCTGTCCGTAGGGAGATTTTCCTACAACAAAAACTGGCGACTCCACTAGGGAGATAGCCTCAAATCGAAATTCCTTGTTTCGATTTTCTCCTAATTGACCTTGTTCTATCCCTTGATTGTTTCAGACCTGGTTCACTCCTCTTTTGATTGGTTTCATGAGATGATTGGCTCCTTACCCCATCATACTCAGCATAATTGTTGAAATTGGATTGCAATTTTTTGATTTTTTGACATTTTTGAGAATTTTTTGACCCTGGCGCCCCTGTCCTAGTGTTAACAGAGAACCAACGCTCCCCCATAGCTTTGCACAAAGCTCTATAATGCTCCTTTCCTTTGGAAACAGAGCACCAGCCCTCTTTGGCCCAAAAAACCTTCCAGAATTGCTTTTTCTGGGTTTTGCCTCTGTGTCTCTTCTGCTGGGTAACCTTGTGAGTCAATGCTTCTTCTCCTCCAGCCTTGACATCTGTCTTTTTGAAGAACGAACATCTTACTATTTGGATTTTGTAGCCTTCTTCGCCATTGTTGTTGAGTTTTTCTGTCATTTGGTGTTTGAGACCCATGCATTGTCTTTCTCTCTGTTTAACTGAGTAACAACCCTGGTGAAGGTCATCAAAGGCCTATAGACCTCTTCATCTTGATTTTAGTCAAGATCATTGTTCTTCAACTTTTTCTTTTGGGTGTGAAGTTTGTTTTCTCTTTGATTGTTTCTTTTTTTTCGCTTTTCGTGTTGATTGTAACGAAAGGGTGTATTGTTTGTATGACTTTTGCTTTTGCTAGTTTAGTTTTCATTCATACAAGAAGATAATTAGCAAGACGAGCATTGTTTTGAATTAACCATTATTCATATACAAACAACAAAAGGCATCTTCATGATTGATTGCGCATGTTAGAAGGCATCTCAAAAGTTTTAGCATTGCATCAGGATTTGATTGAGAATTGTTTGAGGACACTCCGTCTTCGTGCTTGTTAAGTGAAAAGAACTCTCTCTCTCCCTTAGATAGGTGTTCATCGAAAGGAAATGACTGCTAATCATATTCGATGCATTCTTTGGGTCTGAGTCATAATTCCATTTGTTTCACTTCCGTGCACCCCTTTGCGTAAAGAACAGGCATAAAATCAACGCTAATTAAAAGTTATTTAGAAAATTTTCTTTTCTAGGATCCTCCACCAACAGTAGAATAGGCTTAGTACTTTGGATTAGGCTGTGAGAATAACTCTCGAAAGTTTCCAAAACAAACACTAGCATCTTGAGTTAGGGAGAGTCAAATCCAGTCATCGTATAAGTCTACCTGGGATTCCCCTCTCACACAGGGGTTACGCACGAGGTCGCATTCGGGTAAGCTATAGGGACTAACCCTCCGTGGTTTAACTGATTATGGTGGTCAGATTGTATTATTGGGTTCACTTCGAGGTAAATCCACAATTACTGCGTGGAAGCCTTTTAGTTGATTTCGGGCTTGATACCTTGCCCATATGTTCGGATCAGACTGTCGACTGTTCCCGCCTAGGGGATGACTGTGAATTGGTAACCTTAGTGGCCATAATCTTTAGGTTCTTACACAAGGTGACGGTGACGGGAAGTCTCACTGTACCTGGAGCAGACATTGGTCAAACTCACTCAGGCTCCTTGGAGGGTAAATCCACAATTACTGCGTGGAAGCTTGCACCAAGGCGTAAGTCTGTTAAGGAGGTCGCCATTGTAACTGTTCCACCCTATCCCCGCCCCTTCTGGACTTGATCACGCAACGTTGGATTTCATCACCAACTAGTACGGTCACTGAAAGAAGGTCCTGTTTGCTTGGTTGTGATTCTTAGATTTTTTAGTGTGTGTTGTTTCTTTTCGCTAGTTGGCCATAGATCTCTTTCACCGACTCTTCTTCGCCAAGATCGACCCTCCACGCTGCTCGCGGAGGCTACAGGGACTTCCTCCAGAAAATATGGAAGGAAACACCCCTTTACCCCCTCATTCTACAGAGGAATTTCCTCAACAAAGTGAGGTTCAAAACACTACAACTTCCCAGGAAGAAGTTCCCATTCCTTTGGAGAATTTTTGAATTGTTTCAGAATCTCTGAAAGCTTACCGCATTCTGGAGGGATACGAATGACAGATCCTCCACCTGAATTCCACTGGAGAGTTTGTTGTCGTCAATCCTTCTAACATTCCAGCTGGGTCTCCTCAAAACCCCTTAGCCAATGACCCTTTTTGGACCGCATACATTGTTCGGAGTCCACCCCGCCTGGTGCGATATCTTTATGGAACTGGGGAAGGTGTCGACGCATCTTTTTCCTACACCGTACCCCCAAATCATTTCACCGATACCACCACTTTTACAGCCACACCACCCGTTGGTTTGAACATACCGTCCATTGGCCCAAGGTCTACTATTCCCCTCCAGACGGCCCATTCTACAATGGTCCCACACATTTCGACTATCCCCGCCGGTAACGCGGTGGTTAATCAAGCCCCAATTGACACACCTATAACACCAAGACCTACACTCCCTTTTGGATTCAGGGCACTGAATGCTTCCACTGCCCAAACCACTACCCAAGTCATACCGGGAAGTTCCATACCTATCCAACAACCCGGAGGGACCGGTCTTGGTGGTCCTAACCCGATCGGCAGCACCGGTCAGTCATTGATGTTTGGCTCTCAAATCCCGGGAACTCTACCTCAAACTGGGAGGCATCCTCCCACCAGAGGACAAATTCCATTCGGAGGGAACCCCAATGTTGGGGGGCATCCTCCCACTGGAGGACAAATTCCATTCGGGGGGCACCCTCATGCTGGGGGGCAGCCTCAATCCGGAGTCTACCATCAACCACAAGGACAAAATGTGTCCACCGCACCCAATCCGTGGAGCGTCCATTTTCAAGGAAACCCACAGTTCTCGGTAGGACAAATGTTTAGACTCCGCAGCAAACCCCTTATGGAAAAATGCCAAACCCACCCTATAACCCACAAAACCCATCCAATTATCCGCCGCTCACACATGCTTCTCAAAACATCTCAAATCCTGTGTACCTTGGTCAAAACCAGCCTCATATGAGGGGGCCCACTAGTTATAATTATCCACATAACTCGGTATTGGGCCCTACTGGTGTACCTCTGCCACACCAACATTACCCACAGGTTAACCGACAACTACCTTTTCTAGCTACCCTGGATCTTCCAAACTTGTCGTGATTAACGAATGATCCTATTTATCATTCTCCGGTTTGGCCAGCCATTCTAGCTAAACTTCCTTCTGATATCCCAAAATTCGATGCAAAGCCTAGAGAAGACCCGAACAACCACGTGATGACTTTCCATTTGTGGTGTTCATCCAACTCCCTCATGGACGATTCGATTCGTTTGCGTCTTTTCCAAAGAACACTTATGGGTTCCACGGGGAAATGGTATATTGAATTACCACGTGCATCTTTTCACGATTTCAACTCACTCGCGATGTCCTTCCTCATGCACTTCCAACTACCCATTCAATACGAGACAGGTACTGAACTATTAACCTCCCTTCGTCAGACAACTTCCATACACATCTCCGACCACATTCATGAATGGAGACAATGATGAAGGCTAATCAAAGCGGTCATTCCTGACCAATTGTTAGCGTAATGGTTCACGAAATCATTATTGCCCCAGATCACTCGTGATGTTTCCATGGGTGGTGTAGTCACCGAGGCAAAATCCATTGCCCAAGCTCAGTACTTAGACTTAGTCTATTCACAATCTGGTACTTTGTATGAGTTGATACCGAATGCTACCCGTGCCACTAATGATCCATCCAAACCATCGACTGCTTCGCATGCGGATGGAGTTATTGGCTCCGTCAAAACCCAATCTGCTACCCAGTCTATTGGAACGATCCAGCGACCCGCTTCGGTGGCTACTCCCAGTTCGACTACACCCTCTTCTACCCCCCCTCAAACTCAGGTCTCTGATGTGAATGCGATCCAATCAACCCATTCACAACAACTTGGGGGAAAGAAGAAAGCGAGAAACAAACCAAAGAAGAAAAATAACAATGAACAACCCAAAACCCAACCACAAACCCCCACTGCTGGAAAACAACTGCAACGAAAACTGAAATTCCCATGTCTCATTTGTGGTGACGATCATTACGCTCGAGACTTCCCACATCGCGATGAAGTGGCCAAACTTTTCAAGGGAAATTCACAACCCACTGTGCTCACTCAGCCTTTTTCGTAGCAACAATCATTGGTTGCACAAACCCCCACACTGGGGGGCAGTTCCAACCAACCCCATGATGAGGCCTCGACAAGTGCCTACATTTACATGTTTAACAGAGTTAATCTAACCACTCGCTCTGCGACATATGACACGCCAGTTAAACCTGATAAGCTGAAGATTGCTAACGGTTCTCCTTCAGACCCATTGCCATCCTCCGTCAATCCTCCGTCTGTTATCCCTCCATCCGGGCCACTCCAGATTGAGAAACCTTCTTTTGAAAACATCTTACACCCTCCTAAGAGCACCATCCAGAAATCTACCTTCAATCCTAATTCACGGGCTGCCCAAAATTAGAACATTGTAGAAGATTTGGCCCAAGCCCCGTGTGCCATGTCCGCCTTATAAGTTCTACAACACTGCCCTGGAACTTTCTTCACCCGGTTCATCCCAAGAAAATCACAGCTATAAAGGTAGAAGTTGAAAAACTTCTAAAATCTCGCTTCATCTATCCCGACCCTTTAACCGAATGGGTCTCCAACCTGGTTCCAGTTGCTAAGAAACAAGGGACCATCTGTGTTTGCGTTGACTATCGAGATCTCAACAAAGCTTGTCCCAAGGACAACTACCCTACGCCCTTCATCAACCAAATCATCGACAATTGCGCAGGGAGCATAATCTTCTCTTTCATGGATGGATTTTCTGGATACAACTAGATTGAAATCTTACCTGTCGATCAGCATAAGACAACCTTCATCTGCCCTTGGGGTGATTTTTCTTACCGAAAGCTACCTTTTGGCCTTAGAAATGTTGGGGCTACTTTCCAGTGAGCCATGTCATACACTTTTCATGACATCAAACATATAGCAGAACCGTACCTCGATGATTTACCCGCCCATTCGCTAAATCGATCCGATCACATTGATCATTTACGGGCGATTTTCCTGCGATGTAGGTTCTACCGTATTCGTCTGAACCCACACAAATGCATTTTCGCTGTTGAATCCGGCCGAATCCTCAGTTTCATTGTCTCCAAAGATGGGATCAAGGTGGATCCCTTAAAGATCAAGGCCATCTTAGCCTTACCCCCACCCACCAATTTAACCCAACTTCATAGTTTGCAAGGAAAAGCAAACTTTCTTCGCCGTTTCATCTGCAACTATGCCGAGATCACTAAATGATTTATGTGGTTGCTGCAAAATAACGTCCCTTTCATCTGGGATGACGTTGCTCAATGGTCATTTGATGCTCTCAAGCACGCTTTGACCCATGCACCTTTGTTACATCCCCCTGAATACACAAAGGATTATATCCTTTACTTGGCCGCTTCCACTTCCACCATTGCGATGGTGTTAGTTCAAGAAGACCCCAATGGTGAAGAACATGTGATTTATTATCTGAGCAAGAGTTTATCTGGACCCGAAATCAGATATTCGCATGTTGATAAACTGGCTCTGGCAGCCGTCATCGCTGTCCAAAGGTTCTGCCACTACATCTTATTACGCACCACCATGATAATTGCAGACTCTAACCCAATGTACAACGTCTTGACACGTCAAGTACTTGGGGGAAAATATTCAAAATGGATCGTTATTCTTCAAGAATTCGATCTCGAGTTTATGAAGGCTAAAGCCAAAAAATCCCTGGTGTTTGTCGAGCTCATCTGTGCTCTCCCTCATGCTGATGAAAACATTGAACCTAGAGATTCTCTCCCTGATGAATCTCTCTTCCTGATCATCACCTCTGATCTTTGGTATGGAGACATTCTCCTGTACCTTCAAACCCAACGTTTTCATCCCAACATCTCTCGCAAAGAGCGTCGACGCATTCGTCACCACTCTCGTCGTTATATCATTCTCGGCGACACTTTGTATCACCATGGTATTAACACCATCCTCCAACGATGTCTAATTCACGAGGAGGTTGAACACGTTTTAAACGATTGTCACCTTGGCGACTGTGGCGATCACCTTTCCAGGATGGCCACAGCCCAAAAAATCCTACGTGCCGACTACTTTTGGCCTTCGATTTTCAAAGATTGCATCGAGGCCGTAAAAAAATGCCCACCCTACCAAATCTTTAATAAGAAGGCACGCACCCACCCTATGGCACTGCATCCCATTATCGCCATTGGCCCCTTTGCCAAATGGGGCATCGATTTCATGCAGTGTAAGCCTATCTCAGCTGGGGGGCACGGTTACATCATCGTCGTCGTCGATTATTTCACCAAATGGGCTGACTCTATGCCTACCTTCCTGAATGATGGTCGTACTGTAGCTCTATTCCTCTTCAACCACATCATAACTCATTTTGGTGTACCACGTGCCATTGTCACTGACCATGGTGCACACTTCAA